>JAWNPW010000707.1:0-14266 GCA_035078745.1 Diastata ussurica
CTCAACTGTTCAAAATTTGTACTGAGAGCGAAATAACGGGACCCCGGAATGCGTGATCTTGTATATTTCGTTCATGGGTCACGCCCACTCGTACCATGGCTACAAGTGAAATATGTTTATTGCAACAACTTAAGAACGTTTACACTTATGAAAAAATGTTGTCTTTGCTATCAGAAAATTGATGAGGCGGGACCAACTTAACATTTTTTTAATAGTTTAATTTAAAGAACTAGTGGAGTCAGATTTTAAAAACTCTCGCAGTGCACCGGCGCATCTCAATTTTGTTTCACACTTAATATGAATTTTTAAACGTACATATATAAAAAATTAGCTAGAACCTTTGATTTTACGAAACATTCAAGAAAAGATGCAAAGTCTAGAACATGCGTCAAAGCATCAAAATATAAAATGCAATATGTATTGTAAAGTAATACTATAAAAGCTAGCTATAAAAAACAATATAATGAATCAAAAATCAATTAAAAAATAATGGCATGAAAAAATATATAATTTATTATTATTGAGCTACTATGTACTTAAATTCCAACAATGTTTTAATGTTTGACAATATTGGTGAAGCCTTCTTTTCTGATTTGCTTGAAAAAATTTCGATTGATTCAAAAGTACTCTCTTTTCATAATAGCAAAATATTATTTAATGAGTTATCGAAAATGAAGTTAATAAATTTCCAAACAGAATATAGGAACTTTTCGAAAATAATTCGTTGATTATTTTTACCCATTGAAAGTATTGGGTGCATTTCGGTGGAGTTTGAGGGTTTCAGGCACATAAGAGCCCGAAAGTTCCAAATTGATTACATGTATAAAAAGTTGAAACCGTAAGTGGATTCAAAATTGTATGTCAATGAAAACAACTGAAAATTAATGAAACGTAGATTAACTCATGAATAATTTAAAACAAAAAATCGTGAAAGTTGACGAGAACTTCAAAAAATGCCGGAATGTAAGTAAGAACAAACGAAAAAAGTGAAACAGAAAGGAAATAAAAAATAAAAGAAAGAAAAGCACAATAGCCAGTTAGCTGCGGTATACTTACCGTGCTCACTTTGCGAGCTTTGGTAGCGTGTGCTGTGGTAGGTGCTGGTTGTCTTTGTATAACGCTCACCGACTCCGACTCGACTTCGACACTGCGTATCGACATCTTCTCCTTATTGTTGTCGTCATTGCCTTTCTCGCCGCCAACGAACAATTCATAGCTAATACACGAATACGTTGGACTTTTTGCCATTTCGGGATGAAGAGCTGCTTCGGCAGCAGCGGCTTCATCAGCAGCCGCTTGCGCTTGCGCATTGGCGCGTTCCTCCAATTTGGCAGCCTTCGCTGCGGCAGCTTCTTCAGCTTCCTACAAGAATGCATTCGGAGAAATTTTGGAAAAGAGTTTGAACACTACGGTGCATTTATGTTTTCGAATGAAAAAAACAAAATGATATTTTCGAAGTTTAAAAAAAAATATGATGTGCACTTAAAATTCAGAAAATTAATATTTACTTGTATATCATTAGCGAAAAATATTCAAAACTAAAAAAAGAAAGGAAAAACACATTAAAGTCGGTCGAACCGACTGTTAAATACTCCACTTTATTTATGTAGATTTGGGTTTTGACGATAAATTTAGCTTTTCCCACTCTCAACAACGGGTAACCAATCGCGAAAGATTTTTGTAATCCAAGGATTGAAAAATTGAATCCGAAATCTGGGTTTTTTTTTTCTGATTTGTGGAATATTTTATTCAAAATTTTTAGCCCTTTATAATATCCACATCAATTTCTGTTCTTCAATTAGTTTTATTAATTTTAAAAAATTCTCTATAATGGACATATTATTATTAAGCACTCACCGTTGCGTTTATTGAATATAGCACTTTTAGAATGTTTTTAAAGCCTTCAAAGTCTGAATCGAATATGGTAGCATAGTTACAATGTAGAAAATTAATGCGTTTCTTTTCATGCAATAGTTTTGGATTCTATGATTCGCACCCGTATAATGTGCATCGTTGTTTGAGTGAAAAATAGTTTGTATAAAACAAGAATCAAAGTTATATCCCAGTTTGAATTAAATATACATTATTATGTATTCAAAAGAAGGTCAATCATACATCATATTTCATAGCGAAATATTGTATTTTGTGATGTTTTGTAGAAGTTTTTTCGGAGAGAGATTGAATAAGACCCAAGCGAATTTCACAAACTTGTCGATGGCGTCGAAATACGAAGTTTGCCTTTTAAGTTTTGCGATAAACAAATATCATTCAAAACGGTTTAAATGTTTTTCGAAATATTCTCAATGTTGTTCGATATACTTTTGCATACGATTGAACCAACATCATCATAGCACTTTTGTCACACCGATTGAGGTTCCGTAAAAACACGTATTATATGTGCGAGAATAAAAAAAGTCATTCGGTGCAAAATCAAGATGTGTGATAAGTCGCATTGGTACGGTGGAGGTTGATCCGTCTTCGGCGGTTGATTTTCCTTACTAATCCGACGACTTCTCACTAACAAATGGTTAAGCACTGTTGTGTTTTACACAACTCCACGCTACGGCTTGATCTGGTTGTAGGCGTCTTTTGAAGCACCACAATCGTATTTTTCCAACATTTCTTTGCCGTATGACTTGAGTCTAATGCCAAATTATGTTGTGCCCAATGTGAACATTTCATCTTTTTGTCGGTATTCAATTAAATCGCATAATGAGTCAAATGACGATCTTACATTTTCAGTTGATCCATAGCATCAATGTATTCTGGCAAAACAAACGATTTTGAGTGACCTTCATTGAATTGTCCCTTCACCGAATGGCAGTCACGATTGAATTCAGCAAACCAGCGCAAAACGGTAGCGCAGTGTTGTCGGAGCAAGTTGATCGACAAACTATTATTGAGATAATCCATGTCTGATGTCATAGTAAATCATAATTGCATTTTCGGTATGAGATGAATTTTTCAAGTTGCTGAAAACAGCATAAATGGAACTCGTATTACTTCCCGACTTGACGTAGAAGCACTGTTGTTGGCGGATCGCAATACTTAAATGGCAACCCATATAGAAAATTTGCGCACTAAAATTTGTTTAATTATCTCTACCAATCCTGCAAAGTTCTTCCTATGGACACGGACGGGTAGAAAATGTATGGTAGGCTCGAATCACAAGATGGAGAATATATTTCTTACAAGTTTTCAATCACTCCTACTGAGCTTTACAACAAGACTATCATATATATATTTGTAGGGTAGGATATATTAATATAGTTTCCTCAAGGAAAAGATTTACAATATTTTTAAAACAAACATAAATTTTAGTTAGAGATTTTATACAAAAAGTATATCTACGACTATTCCATAAATAAGATATGAACATAAACAATGGAAAAAAAATATTTATACAGTTTAACGAATATAAACTTAAATTGTAGAACATGCATACATTGAACTCTTAATAACGTGAACTTTCTCAATCACAGAGGTACTGAGTTTATGAGAGTTTTTGATAAAAATTGGTATCTGCCCATCTCCGCATATTGAGCTATTTTAGAAAAGTTTTTCATGGCATATAATTTTATTACTCGTAATATGTTGCCAACACATCACGAAAGGTGACGACCGCACAGAAAAGCCTTTCTAAAATAAAAAAAGAATTATTTTCTGCCGTAGAAATATCTACTGCGAAACTCCATTTTGAAACCCACTGCAAAAATGGGTAAATATTGCAAACAAAGTTTGTTCAATTATTGCAAAGCTAATCGCCAAATGTTAAAGCGTCGGTCAAATTTCATATGTCAAGAACCCATTATGTATATATAATATATATATATATATATATGTTTACATAGAAAACTCTATTAAAGTATGTTCACGTTATGGCAAGTTCGCTGTATATGTTTACGCATTATTAGAATATATGTATTGAAAAAATATATATAATGTTATTATTTAGCTAAATTTACATATATATATGAATATATATATACAAAAACAAAGAAAACGAAGACAAATGTTGATGTAAATATTTTCAATTTTAATTTAATAGAATAGCTTTAAGCAATTTTAAGCGGGTTTCTTCCTGTTGGTATAAATAAATTGCAATTGAAAATATTTGCACGCAAACGTTTTTACTTACACGTATCGCCTCTTCCTCTGCAGCCTCTTCTTCTTCGGCCTTCTTTTGCAATTCGTCATATGACATGGCAACAATGGCCAAAATCAAATTCACAAGATAGAATGAACCTAGGAAGATGATGACTATAAAGAACAGCATATGCCACGGTCCAGCTGCTCTGAGCACAAGTTGATAAAGATCCTCCCAAAAATCTTGTGTCATCAAACGAAAAGCTGATAGAAATGCCCAACCGAATGAATCGAAACTGGTATAACCATAATTCGGATTGGGACCAAAGCCTTGTAAGCACACGTGATCGTCGTCGCATTGACTGAATCAAAACAACAGAGATTATTTTTAAAAGCTATGACTGTTATTCAAATAGATTAACATTTTTTGTGGAGTTATATGTACTTACCCAGCACCTGAGATATTTCCACATAATGGATATGATATACCATCATCTTCTGAATACCAATTCGAGCTATTACGGTTATGATAGTCCCAGTTTTCATCGGTCAAATTACCCCAGGAACCATCATACGGAAACTTCTTAATGCACTTTTGTGTTAATACGCCCATATAGATTTGTAAGCCCATCAGTGCGAACACCGAAAGAGAAAACATTGTCAAAATTATCACATCGCGTAGATTTTTTACGGATTCGATGACAGCGCCGACAATGGTCTTTAAGCCTATAGTATTAATGTTTTCCCAAATCGAAATTTTGTATATATATATATATATGCATATATGTAAGAGTACAAAAATATATTTATTGCATTTAGTCTATAGAATTGCATCATTACCTGGCACAATGGCTACTGTTTTAAGCGCTCGCAATACCCTAAACGTTCTCAAGGCAGCGAGATTACCTAAATCTATACCCATGGTCACATAGCTACGTTCGTTGTTTTCGAGCGCAGGATTCAAAATAAAATAAGGAAAAAGGATTGATAAGAAATTTTTTATATTATTAAGAAAATTTATTATTGATGATTTCGAGTATGTATAAAGAAATTAATGAATAAAAACAAAAAAAAGAGCGACAGTTCAAACAATAAAAAATTAGAAAGAAAGATAGATAGATAGGTAGATAGATCGATAGACAGATATATGTATATAGAGAGAAAAACAGTTTGTAAAAAAAATTGTTGAAAAAATTTCACACATGTATGTGAAAAAATTGTGATATTCAAATGTATTTACAAGAAATGTTCTGTGTAAAGTAGCTAACACACGTCGTGACTTGCTCATATGATCTGTCAAAAGTACCACAAGTAAATCATATCATATCGTGAAAAACCGCTGAAACTGTGGCATATGTCAACTCATATTCTACTCATGTGAGTAGATTAGAAGTGTTTCTATTTTCGTATGATTTCTGTGAGGCAATAAATGTTAACAGCTAGTTTTTAAGTTTTTTTTTTTGTTTTTTTTTCAAAAATGGAATTTTCAAAGGTGAGTGGAAATTGTTTCTAAAAATGAAATTTTTATTGCAATATGGATATATTTTTAGAATGAATGGTATTTGTTCTTTTTTTCTAATTCTTTATCTTTGTTTCCTCCTTTTCATTACTACAGCGATAATAATGCTGCAGAGCGCAATTTTCTTGATTTTTACATTCATATCTCAATTGAATTTGATTCATATTTTGTTTTTAAATAGGAAAACAGCTGTTGTTTAAAAAATCACAAGAAAATCGTTTGTACACAAAAAAGTTGGTCATAAGGAAAATCGCCAATTCATACAATCCTACGGAAATCACAAGGAAAATAAAATTGACAGATCATATGACTTGCTCACGTCGTGTGTATTCTCCTTAAGTAAAATAAAACCAAAAAGGCGCCAACGCCAATTTATTCGATTTTGATATTTATTCAAAATCAATCTGATTGAGATCATATGATAGAAAATAAGCAGCAAAATATCAAATCTAAATTTGTATTATAATCGTAATCGTTCGATTTTTTAAATTATATATAAAAGATAGCTACTGCAAACGATAAACAACGTTTAGAGATGTTTTCCTATCGAACAAGGTTGAAGTATATTCCAAATTTTCAGTTCAGTTGCTGAACTGTGAAACCATAAAATCACAACAATTGTTGTCCTCAATAAATTTATGTTTTTAAGATCGATTGAAACGACCGTCTGTCATCTCAGAGAAGCCACTATAATCATTACTCTTCTTGGTACATTATTGACAATATAAATAAATAAAAAAAAAAAAAAGCAGTCAGCAATCGGACTAGAGCAAGATGTAACTGCCATAAAAAGCACCCAATCTAATTAATGCCCTTGTGGGAATTCCGTTTTTCTGCGTATGAATGATTTGAAAGTTAAAGTTACATATTATATGATGATAGTCATGTCATGAGTTATAATTATCCTGATTGAATTACTTTTCAATATAAGACGGTGAGTGACCAAGTCTATCTTTCAAATATAAGTAAATAAATTTTATTCAATTTTTATGAATTTTATAAAGTAAATTTTCATTGCAGTCACCAAAGAGACTCTGACACATTCTTTGAATCATCATAGATATAGATATTAACCGCGTCAACTTATTTTGCTGTTATTGCTTATGAAGAATATGAGCCTAATTTTATCCTAGTTACTCTCCAACAATAGAATTAAAGCCTTTATGGTACTCCAATAATATGACGATCGCAGAAATCAATCTACAATCACGATCACAAATTGATGACTGTATTAAAAAACTATTATAAAATAGTATTGCAGGGAGAAAAATAAAAATTATCACAAGAAAATCTATTAGATTTCACGCAATATTTCAATGGTGCCACTTGAATTCGTCACGATAAAATTCAGTGCATTTTTATATGTATCCCTACTTGATTTGGAATGTACAAATTGGTACATTGAGATTGTGTGAATGTTTGTAACACCCAAAATGAGTGACCGGAGACCCACAATATATGTATATAGAATATATTCTTGATTCACATTATCATCTGAGTTGATTGAGCCACATACATACCAGTTTCGAAATACTATCAACAATACAACAATATTTTTTTAATCGGTGCCTTATTCCGATTCAACATGAACGTCAATTATTCGGCAGAAATTTTACGAATCGGAACATTATTTTTGGTAGCTCTAGTACAAATGCCTATCAAAAAATATGGTTCAATATGTTTGAAGCCACCAAATTAAATATATTGGGATGAATTTATGGCTCTGAAATAAATACGCAATATGTGATATTCTCTTGTAAAAATATTAACTATCAAATTCGAACTATGGATGCTAGTCAACATAAATCAAATCACATCTGCTCAGAAAATGGACATGGTCGGTCAACGCAAACACCGACTGTATATTCGCTGATGTAATGTTAAAGCGCTAGTAAAAGGTAACCCGATGTCGATCTTGGCCGACCGTTGTTTTACTAGCTTATGAATGTCAGTGATAGGATAAGAATGTGAACGTTGCAGAAGAGCTATTCTTTCCCAATTTTGTCGGAGATATCTGTATCGACCATGAGAAAAATATTTATACTATCTCTTACTACTACTCTATCTCTATCTTACTACTCCTCTTTGAATTCAGAGATATACACTTTTTTCAAAACATTTGCTGTTTGCTTAATGGCAGTATCTTGCTGAAATATCCACCGTCACTAAGAAGCCGAAAGCAAACTCCAAATAACAAAAACATATCAATTTAAAAAATCAACTGGTAACAAAAGCTAAAAGGAACGCATTGAATTGGATTACAGTCGTATCGATATTTTCAAATGCTTAAGCAAGCATAACGTATCGAAGCAGTAATGCACTAGTTATTATAAAATAGTAGTTATTAACTTATTATTATTAGCTCCAAATTTGTTTCCTTGGATATTTGAAAACGTTATGTTATATTAAAAAAACTTTTCATGCAAGTGCCTTCTTCAGAAAACTGTCACATCTAATGTGATATCCATAAGTTCGCTAACTGTAGCTTTTCGGTTTCGATATAGTATTGTTGGAGATTGTGAATATGAGCGAATTTTTGAAGCCAATTGCATTGTTACTGTGATATTATATTACCATAAACATGAACTATTCACGTATGGACTTAAAGGATGATTTGGGTCGATGGTCTCCAAAAAAAGTACACAAAAATAATAAGTATTAACTTATATTTACATTGAGATATATATTTTTACGTTTATGTATATAGATGTACGTATATATGCATATATATATATATACATATATATATGTATATATACAGATATATTTGAAAAAAAAAAATAATGAAATAAACTTCAACATTTTTATTTTGAAGATGAACATAATCGTGGCATAATAGTCACAAGAAAGAAAACAAAAACAAGAAAATTACTACAAAGTTGAATATAATGTTTCCATAATATGATATTAATATTTTTACATAAATTTGCTATTTATTTTATATTTATTTTTCAACTAGTTCAACGTATTTGGCGACTAATAACTCATTATTAACTTTTCAAATGCCTACATAATTTTTGTTTTTTTGATTTAATGTATTGTATGTATTTAGAAAATGTAAGAAAATTAGCTAATCCGGGACATTGATAATGAGAGCACTATTCGAATAAGGAACACACAAAATTGTTTCTAAATATGAATAAGAACAAAAAAAAAAAAAAAAAGTAGAATATTATTTTTCTAAGGCATATATTAAAAAATTCAAAATTACATTGAAATAACAGATTTTGTGTGAGAGAAAAAAAATAACTATTACATATTTCAGTTGTTGACTAATATTTCACTTGTAAAGACAACTCAGGCTGAAATCGAAAATTTTGAAATTTTTAATTTTTAACGAATATATTTTCATATGAAAGTTTTATTGAAAACCATTGCGGTTTTTGTACGAATATTAATTGAAAAATAAATCTAATTGGAATTATAATAATTTTCCGAATTATCAATATTTGATCGGATTGATCAAATAATAAAAAAATAAAACTTATTAGCAAGGCTGTTTCATGAATTGAAAAGTGTTTTATCGAAAATTTTCGGAACAAATAAGCGGACAAACAAAAATATCAAACAACATTCCCTTAGGGACATAATAATTTAGTTATTTATTGCGAACACATTATCCAATTTTTTTCATGATCTGTCAACGCTAAAATGTCAGTCAAGGTTAATATTTTTGATCCATAGTTAAATGAAACATGTTCACTGCACCCGGAGTAATTTTCAGGACAATATCTCAATTATTCTGTATTTTATTGAAATAAAAAATTGTTATGTCCCTTTTGGAAAACGCTATAAATAATGAGAATACATTGCTTTCGAATGCATTGACGATAACTCAACCTGAATCTCTCTAGTTTCGACTTAAACCACACCACACCTCAACTCAACTCGATATTGTGCTATTTAAATATTTGAATCAGATCCCAAGTGAACGAATAATATATTTATTTTCCGATTCAAGAAGCTATCAAATTCTTCCGCAACCTGTTTATTCCTTGGAAAAAAAAAATTTTTTTTTTGAAATATGCATGTCAATATGTACTGATGGAGAATAAAAGTAAGGGAAAAGTGTTTGAAATAAATTATAAGCAAAATTGTACGGGAAAATATGGAAAAATGTAATAAATTAAAATCGATTATATATATTATAACTCACGCTAAAGCTATTACTACGAAGTCCAGCCAATTCCATGCATCTCTAAGATACGTAAACGGGCATAAAATGAAACCTCGTGCCATCACTTTAACAGCTGATTCAAATGTGTAGATTCCGGTGAATATCACCCTAAAAACGAATTTCCGTGATTGTTTTTCTTCTCTTAGATTTTACTATTTTCTTTTAAGTTTTGACTGTATAGAGTTTTATTTAAATTTTTTTTTTCTTATATTAAATTTTTTTTTGTAATTGTTTATTGTTGTTTTGGTTTAAAAACTTGCTGTATGCGTATGCATTTCATTAATTTTTAACATTTTTTACGTATTTTTTTTTTTAATTTTTAAAAATTTTTTTATTTATATAAAATATGTTATGTTATGATAAAGTATGGAACAAGTTTTGAATGACGTCTGAACTTAAAAATTGATTTTCTTTTGTGTTCTTTCAATTTGAATATCGAAAAATCTTTTCCAAAATGAAAACGAGAAAGAAAAACTTAATATTAAAATAAAGCATTAACTTTACACAACAATGGCTGGTGCTGACAATACATACAAATAAAACTAAATCTTTGTGTTCGTTTTTTTAACGTTCACAATATAAATTATAGATATATAAATGTTTTTAGGTTCATAATATAAGGAAGATACTTAAGAATTATCATAAAGGTTCTTTCAAAAGTCATGTGCTTCGATTCACATTTTGATCGAATTCTTTTTTTTTTTTTTTTATTTCTCTATATTGAAAAGTTTCTCCTAATTCTAAAGTTATCCAAAATCGTTTATTCCTTCAATAAAAAATGTATTGATTTACTGGAATAGCCACATAACTGATATATTTATAAGCATGTTAAATTTACATTTATTATCTTCGTAATAGGTTTGTCCAGAACTATTATTCGAACAAGAATAGCCCCTTATTTTTTTTTTTGTCGTACACTGCTACAAATTCTACGTCAAAAATAAATGAAATGTTGATAATTCTTGGTGCGGTTCGAATGAAGAACAGAATATCTATCGACCATAAATTCATGAATACAATCACTCATATTACCCTGTTCTCGTTGCGCAGTCTATTTATAATTAAATCAATACCGTAATACAAATTAAATTCATTTCCAATAGTGTGAGCATTGTATGTCTAGTTCTTACTTTCAGATAGTTGATAATATATTTAATAATATCAGAAAATTCAATCGCGATAGCCCTGTACCAAAATTGATATTTCAGGAATGAAAAATAACCTCCCCGGCATCCCTGTTTTTTTGGGATGGAATATTTTGAACAGTTGTCAGAAAGTAAAACTGGCACTCCATTAGTAAACCATGTTTCTGTTTGAGTTAGGGTTGTATCACACATTTGCAAATGCCTTATAACCATTTTAAATTAGTAAGTTAAACTGATAGGCCTAATTATTGAAAAAATGAACGCAAAAATGATAATCTCAATAGATCAATCAAACTAAGCTTGAAAAAAATATAGATCGCGAAGTTAATCTCTAGATGATAGAATATTCATGTTAGAATCGCATCGTTCTACACAAACTAGTATGGAAAGTCTTCATTTAGGCCCAGAAATTCAACAAAGCTAACTCGTTTTTTCTAATTAAGTAATCACATCGACACTACCACTTCTACATCCCATATCGCGATAGCGACCACAAATTACTTGTGGTGAAGATCCTTCTGTCCATTTACCGCTAGACAATCTTCTAATACCCATATGACACAGGGTTGCCAGATTAGGGGGTTTCCCACTAGATTTATTGGTTTTTTTTCACGTCTGGGGGCCATTCTAGGGGTACAAATTTTACGGGGGGAAAATTTGGGGTTTTTTGCAATTAAAATTGTAAATCGAATAATAAATAATATATTTTATATTTTATATATATATTTTAATATATTTTATATATATATTTTCTAAAACGCAAAACATGAAGGGCAAAATTCGTCATATATTTGACGACATCAAAACGATTTTTCAATCAAAGAAATGCCACTCACTATGAATCGTTTGCATAAACATTTCATCGTGTGTTGGCAGCTTTACAAAAATGTAAAACAGTAATAGAAATAGAACAAAAATAGAACGGCACAAACAAGAAGAAGTTTCATACAGTTATAAGAAAAAAACGGTTTTCATCAAATTTCTATTTGTGCGTCAAATTTTGTAAAAATGCCAAAAGTAAATAAAAATTCTCTATATATTCAAAAATATAAAAAAGAATGGGAAAAAGAGTCCGATTTAAAAGGTAATAGTGCATTGTTTGCAATAAGAAAAGTGTAAATTTAAATTTTGTTCATTTGTCAAAGGTTGGTTAGCTGAAGTTCCTGGAGCGGGAATATAATATCATTAATACATCGTTGTGTTCTTTTCAATACAGAAAACAAAAATTTTGGGGGGAAGCATTTTGAACTTTGTTATAGTTTGGGGGTTTTTTATAATTTTTTAGTGGTAACGTCAGCAGAGTATCTGGCAACCCTGATATGACACTGCCTTATTTTTGAAATTGTTTTGTTTATGAAGAGTTCGACTATAGAAAAGCATTAAAAATTTCTATATGTGTGAGCAGTTCAGCCTTAGTCATTTAAGTACGAAGTGTTAGTGCTGGAAAGTGTAAAAACTGGCAAAAAAAAAGCCAAAATGTCAAAAAAATTCATAAAATCTAGATCATTTTATTTTGACAGTTTAGTCGGTGAATTGAAAATAAACAAAATAAGAAGAAGAAAAAAAAAATATATACGTTAAAAATGGAAAATATTGATCAATTCGGTATACTTTTGCAATTTAATTTATTGTGCGCATCAGCAATAGCCGAAATAAGTAAAGAAAAAAAAAAGAAACACAAAAAATATTCTTCGCGATGCAAATGTGTCAACGGAATGTTACATGATAATGACAACATGTTTCAAATTTAAGAGAAATGGTATATTTTAATCAATTAAGTAACATGTTTTCAAACAAAGTTGGTAGCTTGATTGTCAAAATGTTTTCTTTTCCCCATTGCTATCTAGCTTACTCAATGTATTTCTGTTTCAGTCAGATCAAACTGAAAACAATTTAAAAAATAAGGCAGTGTCATACGGGTATAAGAGCTGAATAACCGACGAAGCAGTTGAACAAATTCGAAATACATAAGCGCAACTGGCTTTACTATGTATGCTTTGATGCACTAAACCGAGAAACTAAAGGGTAATTTTTCAGTTATTTTCTTTTTGGCAACACTGGTCTTGTGTCACTGTCGAACATCTTCAATTTAGTGACTAATCTTTAGTCTATAATTTAACCATGAATCGTCTTAGAAAAGAACAACGCTTGCAAATTATTGTACTTGAAAAGTTGGCCGAAGATCCACATTTTTATCGACAAATTGTGTTCAGCAACGAAGCTCACTTCTGGTTGAATGGATACGTGAACAAACAAAACTGCCATTTTTTGAGTGAAGAGCAGCCAGAAGCATTATAAGAGCTACCAATGCATCCAGCAAAAGTCACTGTTTGGTGCGGATTATTGGCTGGCGGCATCATTGGGCCGTCCTTCTTCAAAGATGATGCGAATTGCAAGGTTACTGTGAATGGTGAGCACTACCGTGCGATGATAACAAACTTTTTTTTGCCCAAAATGGAAGAGCTTGACTTGCATGACATGTGGTTTCAACAATATGGTGCCACACGCCACACAGCACGCGAAACAATGCACCTATTGAGAGGCGAGATCCGAATGCAGCATTTGAGGCGCAGCTGCGGCCAAAATTTGCATGAAATAATATTCAAACATTAAATTATATCGACCGTACAATCGATTCAAATAAAGGTTTCATGCATTTTTCTGGATTTTATGTGTTTTTTTTCTTTAAAATTTCCGATAGCTCTTAAAAAATCTCCCTTTATCAGCGTGCTACCGCCAAGTCGCTGTGGAATGAAATCATATGGTAAAATCTGATAGTGAACGGTACTGGAACATTATAGCCGAACAGCTTGAGAAAGCTGCT
Source organism: Diastata ussurica (assembly GCA_035078745.1). Classification (NCBI taxonomy): domain Eukaryota; kingdom Metazoa; phylum Arthropoda; class Insecta; order Diptera; family Diastatidae; genus Diastata; species Diastata ussurica. Next base: position 13,752 of record JAWNPW010000707.1, read on the forward strand.
AACATAGGTAAAACTACAGCGGCTATATTATGCTATCAAAGAAATATCCGGAAACAACATCAGAGAAACGATAGATACAAAGGCTGAAGATGAAACTGGTTCTTTCTTCTACAGATAAGCAGCTACAAAGATGACGTTATCATTTATGCGCACAAATTATTGTGATTTATAAGAAAACGAATTCCGGCGAACTTAGCCGTATAAGCGCCCTCTACATGGATGCTAAATGTAAACTGTGATAAAAAGAAAGCGAAAGGATGCTGGCATCACCATTTATTATTTTACCAAAGAATATGAATTAGTTAAGAAGCGGAATAGGCGAATTCGACGTTTTTTGGCCGATCCAAAAAAAAAAAAAAAAACAATGAATAACGAAACAGTTTTGAAAGTTAGGTTCATGTTTTGAGTCGGTGGATTTGTGTTGGGTGTAAATATTGAGTGCATGAAAATTGTATATTTCATTTCAGTTTATAATCGCTTAGCCACACATCAATAGAATCGAAAAAGTATACGGC
>JAWNPW010000711.1:0-14232 GCA_035078745.1 Diastata ussurica
CTCAACCGAATTACAATTTCACTTCAAATCGACTCTGAATATTTATTCTAGAAAAACATGAAACGTGATGCGTCAAAGTATAAAGAAAGTGAATCGAATTGTGAATTATATTTTTATAGAAACTTCTTTACAAATCAATTGTACCCAATACAATGAAAGATATAGACACGATAAAAAAAATGTAGTTTGAAAAACGAGTTAATTTTTTAAAAGCAAAACAAAAGTAAAAAAAATTTATATCGAAAAACGAACTGACCGCGTGAAAAAAAAAATTGTGTCAACAATAAAAACTGAAAGAAGTAAATCAGTTCAAAACAACAGTAACAAAAATAATTGTAAAAAATCAAATTGTTATTATAAATTTTTAATACGCAATTTTTAATATAATTATTTTTCCATCATTTATTTCATTTCATTTAATTTTTTATTTTGAATAATTTCACAGCAAAATGTAAAGAATGAAGCATTATCAGATTACATTGGCATAGTTTCCAAATTTTCAACTTTCTAGCGACAAAAGAAATGTGCACATATATATTGAAGTAACAATTTGCGGCTTCACATATTATGCCTTACAACCTCGCAAAAAATAAACGTATCGAAAAGAACGGTTAAAAATCATAATATATGATAAAAAATTAAACCAAAAAATCGCGCGATTTGTTGGTACAATTTTTGTCTGCGGCGCACATTACTCTGTAACTCTATTTTTCTGTAACATTTTCACATTGTTGCGTACATTTTGATATTTAATTACGAACGCTATTTAGAACAATGTATATAATGAAAAATTGTTCCAAAAAATACAGCGATTTTTATATTATGGATATAGATAAATTAATATATTATTTTATTATTATATACAAAGATCTGTGCGTTTATTTAAAAGTAAACTTGAAGCGTGTCATCCACAATTTGCCTACAGTAAGCACAAATATAGTTTTCCAGCCATCATTCATCAGCGACGGCATCTCCTTGCAATTTCAAAATGCACCCGTCGCAAAGTTTTAAGTGCCTACAAGGTAGCAGAATTATTTTGGGCTCCATTTCATTTTTAAATTTTGGGGCTTTATTTCACAATGCAACAAAGCCCCAAAAAAAAATAAACGAAATAATAATGAAATAAGACTCCAATTATAGAAACGAAATAAAGCCCCAATCAAATAAAATAAAACCCAAAAAAAATGAAATAAAGCCTCAAAAAAAATTGGTGCTTTATTTCGTTTTTCAATTTTGGGGATTTATTCCATTATGCGATAAGCCACCAAAAAAAAAATATTTGTTGTTGTTTTCCATGTAAATTTTTGTGGCTTTATTTCATTCTGTCTTTGTGGTTTTATTTCCTGGGGCTTTATTTCATAGAGCCAGAAATAACACTACAAAGCTAACAACCATTTACAAATGAGATTGTGATGGAAGATGTGGCAACGCAACTTACACAAAACGACAAAATTTTAAATTTTGACACTTGCATGAACGACCAACATATGTTTGCGGCGTGCTTGGTACAAATAGATCTGGAATGAACCATACTCTGGAAAAATATGAAACCTTCTACCACTCGTTATTGCAGGCCATTGTAGGAAACCCTATATTGCCAAAAGCAATACCAATGTGTAAGATTTAGGACGTCGTTATTAATTAGGTGTTCTTGGCTGTATATACACTCAGAGAAAAAAGACTGATATATCAAAGAAAAAGTAGGTTGGATTTACAGTTTTCGCCTTCAAATCCCATCCTACAGTTGAAACTGTTCAATTAACATCCCGGACCGTTGATATCAACAGTTTTGTTTGTTGGTCTTACAACAACGGTGCGGACTGTTGATATCAACGGTCCGGGATGTTAACAGTTCTGTTTGTTGGTCTTACAACAACGGTGCGGACTGTTGAAATAGCAGGCTTTGCCGTTGGAATAACGGTTTGAAGAATAAGTTGTTTTAGTAAAAAAAGAGGAAGAAAATATTTTTGTTGCTTTTATTTAATATTTCTTTTACTTTTTATTTCAAGAATGCAAATCAGTATAAATTTTATACTTTTTTTATATCATAGATATGTATAAAAATAGTTTCATCGTGAATAAGTTACCAACTTTGAATTTTTTTTTTTAAAGTTAGATTTTTGTACATTTTAAATATGTAATTGAAAACTTACTTTTTCAGCCGCCCGCGGCCGCCGTCGAACTCTCGACCCTTCCGTTTACAGTCAAACACTCTATCAACTGAGCAATCGCAGTGCGTTTATATGTAAGCAAATATCATACATTTAATATAAGCAACAGACGAAAAATTTACTTTCCATTACTCTCCTGTACATATCGGCCGGATCGTTGTCATTTTAGCGTTCGATATTGTCCCTACTAAAAAACATATTATTTATTAAAAAAAAAAAAAATTTGGCTGACGTCGGGATTTGAACACTTGACTTTTTCTCTAAGGCAGAGAATTGTTTTTGTACCGAAATTTTCACAACCATGACTGTAAAATGAAATACCAAAAATTCTCCATTCAACCGGTAGAACTGTTGAATTGATGTAAACACCTTTCGTTCTACAGTTTTTCGGTTGATATTGCAAACCATCGAAACAACAGCCCAAGACATTCAATTTGACAATCCACTTTTCTCTGAGTGTAGAAAGCCTATAATGCAGAAAAATAGTATCTTCGGAGTGCACAGCAGTTTCTACACTATGGATATGAGATATTCTTGAATTCTCAGAGACAGAATGAATAAAACTTGAAAATAAATTTCATTAAGATATATCCAGATATACAAAAATTTTCGATTCAAGTGCACTTTTATTGCCTTTTTATACCTGAGCTTTATAGTTTTTGCAAGTTCTCATTGATAATAAAAGCACGATTGTCAGAACAAAATACATCGAACTCGAAAACGAAAAATAATCCCAAATTAAAACATAGCACAATTAGGCGATAGGCCGTCGGCTGATTCTGACGGATTATAACCTTTGGATATATCCATCTTATCTTTAAACTTTTTCGAGTATGAATGGTGCATTTGTGTATAAAGTTATCTTGATATTGGGATATTATATTAAAATTTCAATGTTTAAATATGTTTTGTTTTATCAGTTTTCCAGATATCGAACTGAAATTTTGTATGGAGTTTTCTTTTATGTCGGTTTAGTTCATACGAAAAATTTAGCCGCTTCGGATCAGATTTACATATAGCTGCCATACAAAATAAAAGCACATTTGTTCAAAAATATCTCCCATACAATTTGACCATATACATATACAAACCGACGATTCATCTTGTACATAAACATGAATATTTGACATCGCAACTAACTTGACTGGAATCTTTTAAGATATGTTAATGTTGAAACATTTCCAAATTTTTTTTTTTAATTTTCTAATTTTTCGTTCGTAAAATCTACAAATTTTAAGACAAATGTACTTTTCATTGGATAAGTCAGTACTATTTTCCGAATATTTAGAGCAATCAAACTTTGTATGGAAACTTGGTGAATGGTATAAAAGCTTCGGTGGACGCCGAAGATACTAGTTTGCAGCAGTAAATTCGTTACTAATTTATGAACTTGAATCATTCACTTGATGTTGCTTGCTATAACGTTGTTAGTTAATAATTGGTGTGCATGCTTTCAAAACACAAAAATTAGTTTCGCACTCTATGTTTTAATTACATTTTCAATGATAAACAGGAAATATGTTTAATTAGCCGTGTACCTTAAATATTATTCCTTGACTTAAAAATTTGGAATTCAAAATACATATTAAAATAGTTTTAATTTATTTTTTTTTAATAGATGCTAATTCGATGTCAATTTTATACGTTTGACTGGAATGTGTCACTTTGGCATTTCTATTGTTAGCTTTTTGCAAGTCAAAGCGTACAATGAACGCTACTGCGTTTATAATTACGTTAATAAGACAACTCAGACATCAACAATTGAATTTCGACGATTTCATGCCGTGCTTTAAAAAATAAAACATTGTAAATTTGATGAAGCTTTCAAAGTAGAAAGTAAAGTCGGCCATGAACGACTGTTGGATATCCTTCACTTTCTATATTCAACGGTACTTGTCAAGGAAATAATTTTTCATTGAAGTCCCATCGTTCGTTGGCTCATCGTTTAGGTCAGAAATTATGTACGAGGGTTGAGAAAACCGCCATATTTCAAACGTAGAATAAAGTTTTAATGCATTTGTTTGGATATTTCGGTGCCTCATGAACTGAGTCACACATTTTAATGGGCCAAATTTCTGATAAAACAAATAGACCCAAATACAATAGTTTTGTACGAAAACAGTCTTTGTTGGAAAGAGAATATGAAGCTCCACAAACGGTGCAAAACCGTGAATATTGAGAAAGCTGGTGATTCTATGGGTTTGGTGAGTTTGATGGGCTTACAGGGGTATCATCCATTATGAGTTACACTACGCCTGGCTAATTGATTGAATCAAGTGTCTACACCAGCATTTAATGCGGTTTAAGAAAAAAATTTAAAAAGAAAGCCACTTCAATTCATGCAAATTTATGAAGTGAACAAATTAAAATGATTGCAAAGTTGATAAACAAATAAATGGAAGCAATCTGTCGAAACAATGACGTTTTGTTCACTTGCAAAGCAGTTCAATAAACTTGACTAACCAAACAATTGACGGCGATCGATGGACAAACGTTTAGCCAATGCCAGCATATTGATTATTAAAGTAAGACAACATGCAACGAGTAATTTATAATTACAATAATATTCATTATCGGCTCCGTAACGTTTCAAACGTTAAGTGTTAAGGTTGATGAGGGGCGCATACAAACGAGTGTAGCCAGGAGAACAGTAGCTACGATGAGGTTTCTAACTACATTATGTGGGTATATATGTATGTATATAACAACAGATACACAGACGAGACCAACCAGGTTTCCAACATTTTTTTTTTTTTTTTGAAAGGACGATCATGCCGTTCATTCTTTTAAAGAAAAAAAGACCAAATTGCGCCGACTAACCAGAATGCGAACTAGACAGTCAGTTTATGAGTAAGAAATGTCCAATCCTAAATCACGAGACAAATTTTTCAAACCCACAAGGTAGCTATATTAACATATCCACAGATATGGAAAAGTACCTAATCAAAAGACATTAACTTCGTGTTCAAACAACAAATTTGCATGTCTTTGATTCTCTTTAAATTTAACAAATAAATTGTGCGTTCAGTAAGACGATAAATCTATCGATAATATTTTAATAAAATTCGATTATACAATTCGATTAACTTTTGATATTTGCTGATTATTGTCATCTGTCTGATTAACAGGGCTGCCAACATAGGAAACTCGAATTACATCACCCTGTACTTTGATAAAAAAAATAAACAAGTAAAGGGTGAAGTGTTGCTACCGCAACACTTTCATTTCAAGACGAATGCCATGGCTTCATACAAACTGGAAGTAGTTGCTTGAACAGACTGAGGTAATGATAAACCACAAGTGAGTGTTGTGAAGTCAACAAATAGAAGAAGAAAAAAATGAAACTAAATTGCGGTTTCATTATAGACGGACGAACGAACAACCTCCACTGAAGGGCGCGCTTATGAAATTGAATATTTGCTTTTTGTAAAGAAACAATCTGATTGAGAGAGGGATCGAGCGAAGAGGAAGCAAAATCAAACCAACCGACCAAATTGCCAGCCAACAAACTAAATGTATCTTTTGTATCTATTTGTTAACGATATTTTTTATCTTGTATATACTTCGTTGCAGCTGCTGTTCACTCGACTAGTTGAAAGTAGTTTGATTGTCGGAGCACATTCGCCGCTCATAGATCGAACATGACACTGAGTTATAAAACTTCAAAAACAAGCTTTTCGATTTCAATTTTTCTAGTTACTTGTTTTTTTTTTCTTCCCATCTTTTTAACAATGTTTTCGTGTCCGTTTATATGGCAAAATCATATCTGGAGCATAAAAAAATATCGTTTATTAATCGATAGAAGAAAAATATATATAGAGACAAAAAAAAAAACTCCAAAGTTTCATTAACAAATAATTATTTTCGAAAGTACACAGAAACACATTCACACACACATTTAGGCAAAAGTTTCGATTGTGGACAGCTGCTTGAAATCGGACATTTTTTGTTTTTCATTCATTTCAAATGTATGAAATTGATTGACGTGCCGCGGTGGCTGCCATATTCGAGCGATTATATCGGTTAACACTTTCGCTGAATATCTTTTGCAGCTTTGTTGTTTGTTATCGAACAACGACGTCACCATCCATCCACATCAAGTCAACCACTTAAGCATTTCTCCACTTCTCGTTGTTAGTGTTGTTGTCTTCTTTTTTTTTTTTGTGGCTGCTTTTGGCCATTACTAGCTTGAAGCACTTCAAGAAATATTAATTTCATATAAGTTTAATAATTTCATTAGCGCAACTTACTTTCAAATTAAGAAAATTAATAAATAAAGCGTAGCCAACATATAATACAGATATATGTGCATGGAAACGGATGCGCTTTGAGCTGCATGCATGCATTAAGATTTCAAAGTAGATAATAATATAAATATAAAACAAGAAAAGATTGGTTCAATAGGCCGCATCACAATAGCGTTAACAACAACAACCAACAGTGGTTGAGTTGGGTTTGGAAAGCGACTGACTACATTGGATTATGGGCGACTTCATCCGAATCTGTGATGTGTGAATTATGAAGCACGTTTCAACTGCTGTATGTTTTTACATCACTTATTATGAGTTCACGGTTTAATTAATGGAGTGATGCTTTGGTATTCAATGAAATGAAGTAAATGAGATTTCAATGAAATCACTAAGGAAATGCTTTCTAAGTAGTTTTCCACGTGCTCGAAATTTAATGTCAGTCCAATTTGATCAAAGTAGTTTAAGCGACTTTCATTATATATATATATAACATATATAAGTATATATATTACCGAGTTGTTATTTATCACAGAGACCGGCTGCATTCATCGTTTCGTTGTGGAACTTACCTAAAAAGATAGAAATGGGAAACAAACAAATTTATTTAATGTTTTGGCAAAATAATAAAATTACAAAAAATAAGTATAAAAAAAATAAAAAATCAGTCGAAACATAAAACTTAACTTGTTCATTTCATTTATTTTGAGTTCAATGTGCTGCCAACTGATTAACTTATTGGTCCAATCTGATACTAATCTACAAGCAACATGCGCATAATAATGATATATTACATCTATACAAACATAGATCATATGTTCAAGATAACATAGCCTAACATAACACAACTCTTTAATAAATTTGAGTTCAAGTTCGTTTGTAGCATTATATAAACAATGGGGTCATGATAGTTGTTAGGCAACTGGTGATCATTTCCGAAGCTAGTTGCTGCGTTGAATCCCTACTATAATATGTTACGATTTTGAGATATTTGAGGTTATATACGCATCCGCATCCTGACACCTCCTGACGTGATGAGCGTGTCTTCTGTCTTCGGACACTACGCAACTAAAAGCTTTGGCAATCCCCCAGTTGCCCAACAACAACAAATTCTTAACCTGTGCATTACAAATACAAATTTAAAAAAAAAATTTATTTTATTCAATCCTCCTTATTGTAGGAATCCATATGTTGGGTTTTTGGCAACAGATTGAGTTTTCCCATAATAATATTATTATTAATTCAGTGCGCTTTTCGGTATTAACAAAATGTTATAATCACATTTTAAAATTTTTTCCGATCAAAACGATCGGAACTTCTGTTACATATGTATTTAAAACATTTATTTAGCAACTGAATTGTACTAAAAAAAAAAAAAAACTAACTAAAATTATAGTCAGTCTCTTAGTTCTTCAGCTTACTTCACAATCGTAAGCGTTTGCAGGTGAAATAATGAAGCAATTACTGTAAGTTGAAGAATTTCTCAAATAAAACATATAAAATTTCTTAAAGAACGTTTCAGTTTATTTTGCTTGGCACCTTCAATCCAAATTGAATCCTACATAAATAACAAAAGTCCAATTTTTACTAATTATCTTTTGAAACTGTCCGTTGGGTAACCTTCAATAATGTTACACTGTGCTGCACACGTTAATAAGCTAAATTTACAATACTTTGTCGCATTTGTCGAATTTCTACAGAACAAACATATCAACGTCCATGAAAACCCACCAACAACAACGAAAAAAAAACATATGACAAATACTGAAAAACGTGACAGAAACAAAATTGGTTGGTTTCCGTTTCACAACCCAAAAAAATCTAACAAAACGAGCGTCTGAAGAAATCGATATGGATTAATGGCTTACTGTTTTATTTTTTTTTTTTTTTTTTTTTATTTTTTTTTTTTTTCATTGAAATAAAAATGGTGAACAAGAGAAAGCTAATAGAACATATTTTCAAAACTACAGTAAATCTTCGAATGTACTTATCGTGGTAGTAGTCAAAAATCAGTAAAGTTAGAGTTTGATAAATGAACAATTTCTTGTTCCTATACTAAAAATGTTCCTGAATGATTTCTCTATAAAAATATAAACATTCAAAATATCAATCAACACTCTATTTATGACATCTTGATTGTCATATTTCAATGGGCGAGTATGATTGTGCGAAGTTTGCTATCAAAAATTGCGCATCCTCATTATCTTCATTGATGGATCACAACAATTGAATAGCAGATTGCACCCATGAAATGTGGAAATTTTTAAGCAAGTATTATTTAGCATCACCCGCCTCCCTGGAACTAGTTTCATCTCCATATCATTACTTTAACAACATTCATAAACTTTTGCAAAGAATTCAATGATTTTCATATGATTGCATCCCAAAAAATATTTATGGTAAACAGTTGATTAGGTTGCGCTTACATGTCAGGTTATTATAGCGTCAGCAAAATTTTCAGGTTAATGTTACAAAATTTAGTAATTTTGAAGAAGAAGAAAGAGCACAGAGGTAGAGCATGTGACTTGCAAACTGAAGTATGCTGGTTCAAATCTAGTAGGGATCAATATATTTAAATTTTTTTATTTTTTTTTTAAATTGATATTTGATAAAAATTATTATTATTAATTCATAAAAATTATAAATTAATTTTAATCATAAAAAAAAAATTGACCAATGAGCAACTAACTAACTCTCAAACGATGACGTGTTAAGTTTGTTTCGCTCTAACCATCGGAAGGCACTATCCCAATATGTCGACGATTACTATTATATACCCCAATTCAGCAATTAAATACCATTCATGAAATCCCCAATTCGATTAAAATCTTTCTTTGGTTAGTTAGGAATTTTATTGAATTGAATTGATTATCGGCAAATCAATTTCTACGACATTCATCAGAGACACAAACCAAACATTGTGGGCAGGGTTGATTCAAAGACTATTGTCGAGGCCACAAACAAAAAACAGTGTTGCCACGAATGAATTATTATTGTTACCAGTTTTCAAAAATTTACCAAATAGAATTTCTAGTTTTGTAGAAAATTACCAAAACGGTAACACTGAATAGTATTGTATTTTTTTTTTTTCTTTTTTTATTTCTTTTTCCTGTCAACGTCGGCAGAAACAAACATATTTATCATAAATTTTTGTAAAATGTTGTACTCTTTTGTAAAACTAACCTATACAAACTAATAATTTTTTCTGTGTGGTACCACCTCCATTTCAATTTCCACTCCATATTTCAATTTGGAATAAATCGAGTTGAAAAAATGGATAGCAGTAATGAGCAATATATCATTACCGTAAATGTTTTCACTGCTTATGCTATAATATATGGAAAGGAACAAAAATATATTTTGACGTGTTACAATTGTGTTTCATCCTCCCCAACACCGAGTTTTCTTATTAACTGTCACTAATACTTCGGTTATTGGATTTGTTGTTTCCCCTTATGGTTGTTTTCCCCTTATCATTATTCTGTTCCCATACATGCTCGATTAGCCTATGTATATAAAGTTATCGCAAAATCACAGTAACTTTGCTCAATGTCAAATGTCGAAATTCACAACCACAATCACTTTTTTTATTCACGTTGTGACGATTCTATACTCTTCTGTGTGTAAATTAATTGTAATATTAAATATTCCAATTAATAATAATATAATAATAATAATATATACATCTTGTAACAGTTCAGTTCACCCGAGAAACTTTTTCGAATCGGTTCAGATCAGATTAATATATAGCTGCCATAAAAAAGTGTCACAATGTCCCCTTGAATGAAAACCTTTCTTTTTTATGAATAGCAAAAAATAATCTAGATCGGTTAAAAATTGGATACAAGTGCCAAACAAAGTGACATTTTGAAAATTCGGTTATTTTATACCCTTTATCGAGGGTAAATAAGTTTGTGTATATGTTTGTAACACCCAGAAGTAAGGATCGGAGGCCATATAAAGTATATAAATTCTTGATCAGCATCGCTACAGAAACGGATCTAGCCATGTCTGTCCGCACGTCCATCCGTCTGATCGTGAGTAAAAATTAGATAGTAGGAGTTGAGATAATCGAACCAAATTTGGCACACAGACTCTGTAAATGTGCCCCATCTGTAAGTTGGAAGCGCTTTTAAATCGAACCATTTTTTTTGGGTACCTCCAGTAAAAATATGTGTGTTTTGATGATGTTTTTAAAACTTTTATGGCCATAAATCCCACAAAATACAATATTTCCTTATCAAATTTGGCAAATTTATGCCAATCTATGATGTTAATATTCTATCCAAAACTAGGCGTGATTTCTCCACTTTTCACCATTTTAATCGAATATTTGTCATTTTAAAAAAAAACAGCAACTAACTTTTTTTTTAATTTTCAACCATAGAAGTTGACTTAAAGATTATCGTCAAATCCGAATATAGAAGGTGAAGGATATTTATGAAGTCGGTTATAACATCCATTCTAGTTTTTATTTGCATTTAAAAACGGCAGTTTAGTTTAGTTGATATGCAATACCAATTGGATGATATAATTGTATTGAAGTGTCTATATGAAAAACTGTTATAACTGCATGTGAATGGTATAGAAGTTTCGTTGTATGCCGAATATCCTATTAAACTGCCTTAATGATTTTATTTAATTGCTTACCGAACAATATATGAGTGGTCGTATATTTAATTTTTAAATCCTATCTCAAAAACCACAGCCCCATGTTTTTGGCTCTGGTCCTTTTATATATTGAAAACAAATTGAAATATATGAACGAGCAATGTTCTCCGGCTGAAAGATCGTTCACCTGCCATTCCAACCCATATGGTGAAACACTTGAAAAAATTCTGTTGGCACTTGACTGTCGTAAGTGTTTAAACTTGACACTGTTATTTTGGCAAATTTATATTATTATTTTCATTTATTTCAGTCAAGTACGAAGCCAAAAAAATTTTACATGATTTTATATATGTTTATATATAAACTCAAATATGTATGTCTGTATAGTCTCCACACAATCTTCGACTATTCGAAACTAATGAGCAAGAAACATTATGGCAAATTAACTGAAAAATATGTAAAATAAAAAAATCTCTCAAGGTTCATGACTTTATTAAATAGTTGGCTTAGCGCTCGAGTTGCTTCAATTTACCGTATGTCTGTCGGTTTATCTATTTATCTTTCTGTATTTTTCTTTGTCTCTCTGACTGTCTGTTCGTCTGTCTTTCAGTCTGTCTGTCTTTCAGTCTGTCTGTCTTTTTGTCTGTTTGTCCGTTCAATATACCGCCATATATTAAAATACAAACAAGTCAGATTGTTAGATCGCTAAGTATCGCTGCTGTGCTGTTCAACTTCTGCAACTTCTTACTCCACTCGCCAACCACAAACGAAATAAACCAATTAACAAACGAAAAGTGGGAAAAACTATATACAATACTAAAATGAAGCGAAAAAGTTGAGAAATATTAAACAATTATTCGTCAAGGTTCTACTAACAGGAATTAAGCTAAATTGTCTGAGTCAGAAACCGGCGAAAAGTAGCTCCAGTATAATAATTTTTCGTGTTCGTGGCACAAACTTTTGATAGATGCTTAAAAAATAGCTTTTAATGAATTTTAATTTGAAGCATGATTTTTTGCGATTACAATTATTCGACTTACGGGTAAAAACAACAGCAATTATCGTAGCCCCTATCCGCTTCATATTTTTCGCTTGCTTTTAGCAAGAATTTTCTGGCAATTGTTTTGAAGAAACGCGTTTTAATCAAGTTAAAAGTTCTTTGTTATAAAAATAATGCTATTTCATTAGAATAAAGTTTTTAGTTAAATAAAGTGTGCAATTGAATGAATATATATTATCGATAAAGCTTTACAAGCTTAGCAAAAAAGCGTTTGGCCGATCTTCTTGATTCGAGCACAACAAATTAACTCCTCATCGATCGTAGGTATGTGCAGAGCTCTGACGCATATTCCATTAAGAACCAACGAACTAGCGATTATTGATCTGAAAATTGTTAAGTTTTAATTGCAACCTTTATATTAATTCAAAGTTGCACTTGCATTATACTTTATATACAAATTGGTTCAATGGTGCTGTTATACACGGAAAGACTGGCATTTGAAAATAAACTTTCAAACCAAACTTCTCAAAACTGTAGAGTAGTTTCTTCCTATAACAGAATTTTTTTTTTAAACTGTCAAAAAATACAGAAAAAAAAAAACAAAAAAAATAAAACACTCAACAACAAAATGTTCGATTTTCGACAGATTCAAAAAATCTTCATAGGAAACATAATTCTTTTTTTCTAACTATCAAAAAAAGAAATTTAACGTTTTCAAAACGTTCAGTATGAAGCGAAAACAAAACGAAAAATGTGTTTGTTTTGCTTGATTTCATCGCTTAACATTTATTCTTACAAAATTTGCAACCACTTTTTTGGCAATGTGTTGTTATATATGCATATGTTATTTGTGCACGTATTAATGATGGTCAGAGTATGAACGATAGCACGCTGCGCGCGACGAAAGACGACAGTAACGCGAGAAGTCGATAAACAAAAACATCAAACAAAACGGTATGAGAAGAGTTAAAAAAATAAAAACAACAATCGACGAACAAAAACCAAAAAACGTACGAAGGGAATGAAAAACGACAACAAACTGATTTTTTGATAGTTTGAAAGTTTTTTGTCTGAATCAGAATTTTTTTTTTTCATTTGCTTTTTTGAGAGTTAGAAAATTTTTCTTCTCAAGCAGACGAAAACAAATCTGAACAATAATCACACTTTTTCTTTCTGATGTTTGCATGAAAGTTTATTTTCTAATCCAGTCTCTCCGTGTAGGGATACCTTAAACCTATTTAAAGTTTCATATCTATCATCAAGGAGGCAGTTTTTAAAGTTAAGCCAATGGCAAAGGTGGATTTTACAAAACGATTAGCTAGGTAATTCTAATTTATATAGAATATCAATACTAATACAAATTTAATTTCTCAACTTAAATGTGCATATAATAAGATATGAATGTAGTATTGCATTATTTTATAAATCTCATCTCATCTCATCTGTCTCAGTTTATCAAATACCTGTGTAACAAAATATACCAGAGAAATATTTTCGATTCTCAATAGCTTTCAATCTTCATTAGTTCATCGCTTTATCTGCTCGATAGAATCATGATATCGCGGAAAATAAACTGATGAACAGAAAATGCATTAGATCGTGTAGGATGTATATGAGTTTTGTGACAATTATTTGGTCTACATGTGCTTCTACTTGTTTTGTCAATCCCTCAATATGGTATCAATATTATCTGAAATTGTTCTGAAACTTTGAAATCACAAACAAATCTGGTGATGGATTTGTTTTGTAGGTGTCTCATAAATGAAAATTGAAGAATTGGTAATCCAAACTGACAACTGCGAATAATGGCTTGATTATAATGGACGTGGAGTGGCGTAGATGTGACGTGATGTAACGTAAGAAATCATAGAGCCAGTTATAATGCTACTTTTAGCTACGTTCGACAGAACTGTTGTTCTGTTTACAACAGAAATAAGAAAAAAGAAAAATGAGGAGAATTTTGATTATATACGTAAAACGAGATAGTGAAATTGTGATTCAGAAAACAAAAATAGCAATTATAATATAACACTGAAAAAATTGTGTTAGAAAATGTTATATTGAGGCTATATTGGCTAATTATACAGGACTTCATGTTTTTTCAACCAATTCCATTAAAACTTCCTTTATTATTTTGTATATATTAACACATTAAAAGATATAAAGGAAAAGATTTAATCAAAAAACCAAAATATGTTATTTC
>JAWNPW010000713.1:0-14228 GCA_035078745.1 Diastata ussurica
TCTCACAAATAATGAAAAACAACAACATCAAAAAATTGATAATCGTGCAAGCAGAAATACACATTTTTCGTTCGTTCATATGTGCTTTGCTCGAGTATGTGACAGTTTGACAAAGCAAAGCAAAGCACATAAGCAAAGAATCTAAAAATGGATAGAAGCAATTGTAAAAAAAATAGATTTAAGGAAGAATGGGAACTGCAATATTTTTTCAAATATGTGGGATGATGCCAAATCTTTCATATGTGGCAAACATATAATTTGTAAGACTTCCAATTTGAAAAGGCATTATGATGACTATAATAGCGAGTATAGCACTAATGAAATAGAGGAAAAAGGAAATATTTATCATAAGTTTTGTAATACATCCTTAGAATTGAGTGAAGTAATTTAAAATTTTTCATGAAAGTAAAATTGTACACAGAGAAATTTGTCCACTGTAGCACAATTAAATACTATTTTTATATGCTGCGTTACGCTCTTCTCTCGCTCTTTATCTTGCATTGAATTGTTCGCCTTCGCATGCGTTTGTGTGTATGTTTTATTTTTACTGCGAGCTCGCTCGCAGCTCGTACGTAGCCAAAGTTGAACATCACCTATCTAAAACATTAACGATCGAGCGGCGTAGTGGAGTGCAACGAAATCTTGAGTGCTTATTATATGAGTGAAATTATAATAAATAATGAAACAGTGTTGAAAATAGTAAGGCAAATTTATTTACATAAACATTTCAATGGTGATGTCACAAAAGTGAGAAACTATAACACAATGCAAAAATCAATTAAAAATAAGAAAACAAATTAAAAACGACTTTATTCCTAATTTAAACCAAAATTTAATCATACTCAAAGTTAATAACATAAAACACAACAATACTATAAAAAATACATATGGAGAAAATATACAAAGAAGACATAAAACCGAAGTAAAGAAAAAAAAGGCAATTCAAAATGTGCATGATACTCGTATGAAATTTAACTAAAATTTTAAATAAACATTAAAAATAAATATGAACATAAAATATTGAAAAAAAAAAAAAAAACAAATATATATAGAACAATAAAACAATAAATATAGACATTAAATAGTGAAAAGACAAAATAAATAATATATATACCTTCTTCTGATTATCATTAAATTTTTAAGAGAAACAGATAGGAAAAAAGTGATTGTTTTCATTGAAATTCTATTAAGAAACAATTATTTTGTCGTTTTGTTTCTGTAAAAGATTCAACCTTGTCTAGAGCTTAGGGGAAAAACGATAAGCTTTCTAAAAAAAAAAAAAAAAAAAAAAACTGGTCCCATTCCAAGAACATTTGAACTTTTTTTACCTGTATTTTTGAAGGTGAAAAAAATCCTTTTTTTTTGTGATGAGAGAACGTAAAAATACCAATCGAACCTGATTTCCAGAGTCAAATTTTTTTCGGTAGAAAATTTACAGAAATGTTCAAAATTTGTCGTAATTTCACATCGATTTAAATTTTGGTAACACTTAGGATGGAATGACCCATATATATAAATACATTATTAGAAGAAAATTCTCCTTTGGTTAGATAATTTTATTTTATTTGAATAATGTTTTTTTTTTTTTTTTGCAAAATTTATATTACATATGTATATCAAATAATCTTAAAACTATATTATAACTAGATTTTATTATATTATTAGTAAGCTGCTGTTACTTTATAATATACTATTATTACTTTATTATATCACATCACCACTATTTTAGTACACCAATTTGAATTGAAATTCAAAAACTAGTGATTTTGGTTAAGAAAATAAACTCACACATTAATAAAAGAGGATAAAATAATACATCGAATTATAACTGTATAACAAAAAAAAAAAAAATTTTTTTTTAAGTATAAGCCAATATATCAACGTACGCAAACAATAGATACTTTTGAAGCCGTTGGACAAATGACAGATTTTGATGAAACACATATTGTCGATTTACACAAAGTAAACACATTCAAAACGAATAAAAGACTAAAGTGCAGGAATACTAACCGAAACTTTCAATGAAATTTCTCTGTATGCAAGTTCTCATACCGGATGAGTTGCACGGGCTTTTAAAAACTTAATTTCTAGTAAAGTTGAGTTGAGTTGAGTAGACAAGTTCTGGTTAAATGTTTGAACAAAATAAAAATACACACTCAAAAATCAACACATATTAAATTCGTTCGAGCTAAGTCGAATTAAAGACTCAGAGGGTGAAATAGTTATTAAACGCTCCACTTCATTGCCATGTGTGCTGTCTGATTCTGTTCTCAGTGAAGCGACGGTGAGCATATCATCAATTACACTACCCGACAAAAAAAATATCCTTGGCATTTGATACATTATTCTTAAGTAAAATTTTCCGCTGAATCCAAATATGATAGTCCCATAATATGAAAGTAGAACGGTTTCCGCGATATTTTGAAATTTCAGTTTTTTGAGTTTTGGAAAAAGGTTGAGTTACTAAAAATCCAATATCTTCGCCCACAGTATACCGATATTTGAATAGTTTTATTTTTTTTATTGCGAAATATCTGCTTATATCTTATAAACAAAAAAGGTTTCCATATAAGGACGATTCGATCAATTTTGACATATTTAATGGCTGTCATATCGAAATCGGATCATCGGAGACAGACGGACATGGATAGATCAATTTCTGTATCGATGCTGATCAAGAATATATGTACATTATGGAGTCTCCGATGCTTCCTTGAAAAAATTACATACATTATATACCATATCCAACTTTGGTTAATATACCATTTTCAACTTTGGTGAATATTATAAAAATATTAAAAGCAATTGAAGTGTCGAATATGATACGAAATGTGTTGAAAAAGCGACTGCATTATTTTATCAGACAAAACTGTTGAAGATGTTAGCCAATTCTTCGACATCAGAGCTCGGCGTGGAAGTTCAATATTTGAAATTTTTATTATTTTAAAGTGCGAAATCGTAATTAAAACTATTACACTCACCAATTACAATAGTCGACAGTGATTCTCCCAAGCACTTAGGTCCACTAACGACGAAAATCAAACTTAAGCGCGCCGTGCGATAAAGCCATATGGCCTTATTTCTCAAGCTATTGAGAAATAAAGCCATATGTTATCGACAAAAAGGATAAAACGCCATACCGGCCGGTTCTTGGGGATCATTACTCTTGGACAGTACGCAACAACGGGTACGCAGTCAGCAGTACTTCTGCATTGAAGTTTCCTTTGGGCTGGCCGGTTCTTGGGGATCATAACCCTTGGACAGTACGCAACACCGGGTACGCAGTCAGCAGTACTTCTCCATTGAAGTTTCCTTTGGGCTGGCTGGTTCTTGGGGATCATAGCCCTTGGACAGTAGGCAACACCGGGTACGCAGTCAGCAGTACTTCTGCAACGAAATTTCTTTTGGGTGCCGGTTCTTGTGAATCATAACCCTTGGACAGTACGCAACACCGGCTACGTAGTCAGCTGTACTTCTGCATTGAACTTTCCTTAGGGCTGGCCGGTTCTTGGGGATCATAACCCTTGGACAGAACGCAACACCGTGTACGCAGTCACCAGTACTTCTGCATTGAAGTTTCCTTTGGATGGCCGGCCTACGGCTGGTTCTTGGGGATCATAACCCTTGGATAGTACGCAGCACCGGCTACGTAGTCAGCAGTACTCTGCATTGAAGTTTCCTTTGGTCTGGCCGGTTCTTGGGGCTCATAATCCTTGGACAGTACGCATTACCAGGTACGCAGTCAGCAGTGCTTCTGCATTGAAGTTTCCTTTGGATAACCCTTAGACAGTAAGCAGCACCAGCTACGTAGTCAGCCATACTTCTGCATTGAAGTTTCCTTTGGGCTGGCCGGTTCTTGGAAATCAATGCCCTTGGACAGTATGCAACACCGGGTACGCAGTCAGCAGTACTTCTGCATTGAAGTTTCCTTTGGACTGGCCGGTTCGTGGGGATCATACCCCTTGTACAGTACCCAACACCGGTGCCAAAATTTATTTCTCAAAAGCTTGAACTTTATTGCCTATGGATTTATCGCACGGCGCCGTATGGGGTCTCCGACTTTTCCTTCCATACGCTGCAAGCATCTGCTCAAAGTTAGTATGCTATTCAACCTGTTGAATATTGCATTTCGAAAAAAAGGGAAAATTCTCAAAAAAAGGAATTTTGTTCTTCAACTGAAATGGCTTTTCATAAATAATAGCTTGTGTTTTTGGTAAAAATGTTTGCTTTGTGTAAAAAGGAGTCTAACTGAACCGATCTTCGCGATGCCCGTATTTCCCATGGCAATAAATGAATTTTCGAACTTGATTTTTGTAAAAAGAAACTGACTTTGAAAATCACTAGCACTTAAACTGCTTTACCAATCTTAAAAAAATTTATTGAAAAGTTGTGGAGAATTCTGATATCTTTGATTTGTACTTGTACTTGTTTTGCCAAATTGATCATTCAGAACGCAACATATTTCAAAATGAAATTCGAAAAATGCATATCTCGAATACGCTTCCATAGAAAAAGTTTATGTGTGATTTTCGTCATTCCAATAGAAAAACCAATTATATGTAAACTTGAGTGATCAGTGTTTCTTGTCTATTCAACTCTTCTACATACCAATTTCAGACGGAATTTTGTAAGTTGAATTTCTATTCAAATTCTGTGTACATTTTTGCCGCCTCTGCACAAACAACTGTTTTTACATCCTTCACCGAGGGAATATTAAGTTTGTGCGACCGTTTGTAGCACTCATAAGGTGTGATCGAAGACCATATAATGAATATATATTCTTGAGCAAAGTTTTAAAACTTGTGAAAAGTAGAAAAAAACAGACCTTTCTAAAAAAAACTGAAGTAGATACAGACAAAAATATTCGAAGTTTTAAATTTTTTTTCATGTTTTTTCAACTTTAACAAGCGTTTAATTGTTTTTTTGTTACGTAACATATTTTTGTATTATTTTTGTAATGTATTTTTTTTTTGGAAAGCGCCATCTACTTTCCTTTTCACAACTTTTAAAACTTTGAGAATCGGATAGAAAATGAGGCTTTTATAAATCATTATACACAGGTATCTACCCAAAAAGGTTTTTTGCTTCTAACTCCAGATTTTGAGGGTGTTTGAGAAAAATCTTAAATGCCAAAATTCATCATTTTCATAAACCTACAAGTTCCACCATGTCTCGTCGAAAGTAATTTTTTTTTTGAGACACCGTGTAATATAAGGTGAACTGGTTTCTAATGCTGGAGCTTGTTTCACCTTGTATTTTTTTATTGGCTTTTGTCAAACAAATTTGAAAAATTTTTTTTTTATTTCCACTTATATGTATATGTTCTAATACGTAGGAAACAAGAACTTAACTTTTCTTGGTATTGCCACCTCCATGTGTTTTTACAGGGTTGTTTAATAATTTTTCATTCTAAATAACGTAAGATAATCTCATGAAAATTTCAGTAACAATCTGCGGAAATAATACAAATACTTCATACTGTACTATTTTATAAATTTGCTATTTATTTACTAAACCAGCAATATTTACCTAAATGGTCTATGTAAAGCAAATAATTTATGTATTTGCCGCCACCCCTAACCTAACCTACTATATAAATAAAAAATAAATGTTTTGTTGTCTGGCAGGCTCCTTTTACATAGTTCTTCATACTGTCAGAGATAACCATTTTCAATTCAATTCATTCGCTATGGCCAATTCTGAAAATTTAGCATCGAGTTGGTGAAGCAACTGTTGAAGTCGCTCAGTCATGATATTACAACTACGGACGCGCCTACAGATGTGAACGCTCCCACTTCTAATAAAAGCATATGTACCAAACGTAAAGCTTTCAGGGAGTACGAAACGGCCTTTGCTATAAAAACAGTGTTGGACGAAAGTACAAATTTAAACCAAGGCGAGGTTACAATTTCAAATTTTGCCAACTTCGCTATGAGCACATTTCGCGGTGAGCGATCCTGCTTATACCAAGTGAATTGAACGGAAGTGCTGGCACGCGAAACCTTCTAAATCGTTAGCAGCTGCGAGGGGCAAGACGGTTGCACTGGTCGATCAAGGTAACTATTTTGCCCAGACGTTAGTTGGAATCTAACTAGAACAAACTGCAGACTACCTCGATAAATAAAATTTTCGAGTACATGGATACCAATAATGGCATACGTATGCCCGCTAACGAGGGGGCAGGGTGGTTTAATGACGTGAAGATTATTGCATGAAGAAACGAATTCTCCCTGAATTGGGGCAAACAAGCTGTGAGAGGCATTGGTAGCATTGGGTGAAGTAAATATCCGACTGCGGAGGATGAATAATCGAGAGAAGTAAATATCCGACTGCGGAGGATGAATTCTCGGTCAAAATGCCGTAGGAGTGAACACTAGCGCTTTTTCGCAGGCAAAATCCGGACATACCGACAGGAAATTGGAAGGTATTGTAGGTGATACAGTCGAAAAACCCAAACAAGAGGGTAACGTACATTTTCCAAACAAACACGGAAACGAAGGATATCCTCTTTCCTATTTTTGGAAGAATGTCATAGGGCATGGAAAGTGGCTACCTCCATCTCCAAAATATCCGGGCGAAGACAATGATACCTTGGATATATCGCTCATTCGCAACACGATGGTGAGGGGGGTTTACACAGTGAATGAAAATTTTGCAAATAAATTTACATTACAGTAGAGCCGACTCCGCCGAACTAAATAAAACACTAGATGAGGGGTGCTACGTCGCACAATGGGATCTCGAGTGCAAAAAAAATTTAATGATGCTGTTTTATAGAGAAATGTTTCAATAAGAAGAATTCATTAATGCTTTGCCCATAAATGTATATTTTGTTTGCGAAAACTTGAGTTAAAGTCAAATAAAGATTTTACGAAGAAAACTGATCAGATTTCCAATAAACTTAGTAGTGTGTTAATCCAAAATATTTATGGTTTTATTATTTTGAATATATTTTTTCTGAAAATATGGTATTTTTCATTAATATAGCGAAAAAATTATGTGAATAGCATGAATGCCTTGAAAGATATGTGCTAAATAAAATTTGTCAATAAAAATTCAGTGTTTTAAATTTTCATTGGAACAAAAAAGCTTTCTTACGCCTTCCTACGCGTTCTTATTATCAAAAAATTAAGGAAATTAATCTTTTCTTTCGATTAATGCATAACTTGGCTGCGGCAAGCTGCGGCACCGGAACAAAATTTCGCAGCAATTCAAAAGAAGTGAATGAACGAATTGATTAAAATCAAAACCAAATGATTTTTATTTGCGAATATGCAAATGATGGAAACATTTGGTGACGTTTTTATTTACATTAAAAATGTTAAGAGCGATCTTGGCTTTCATATTAATTTATTAAAATAAAACTTAGTTTCTGCCTAAACGTTGCAGAATTCAGCATTGAGTATGCTAATTGCAATAACAAAAATGGATTACATTATTTCATAAAGGGAGAAAAGGAGTTTATAAGTGAAGAAATTAGAATAGTGAAACAAGAAACTTGGAAGAGGTGCGGTTTATAAGGTGGAGGTCGGTTGGCACTGCCGATCTTTCGAAATTTTATATCTTTCTTAATTTGGTTAATAAAATATTTGGTGCCAAGTTTCAATGTTATACGAGGGCTCCTTATCGTTTTTACACAAAAATGCATGGAGTCATCCCACTGTGCTTCGTGGTGCTCATCCAACAGCACTGGATAGATGCCGTAGGTAACATCAAAGGGCTGAGGTCACGCACATACAAAATTTTCCACTCTACAATGCAAGGTAATAGACTCCGCTGTTATGGCTAAAAAGAGCTTAAATTTTTATTTCAATTCAAAACACAGCACGAACGATCTAACACCAATAATCTCTAACAATAAGGTTGGGGACGCGTGGATCGTACATGGCCCACGATTTGGACTCACCACCGAGTGACCTCCGAAGCATTGTCAGCCAGTGCAGTAGATTGAGGGCGAAACTTACCATCGGCAGAGATGATAATGCGCATAAAACGATATGGGGAAGCGCCGACATTAATTGTCGAGGTGAGTCTCTTCTTAATTTTATTATCAACTCTCACCTAGAATTGCTACCCGTGGTGAGCAGATAACTTAAGTTAGACCCACCAGTTGTGGCGTTTTAGGCAACACCTTATATTCTGATATGGGCTCCATTTATACAACTAACTCGAGGGTATCGCACAAAGCCCCATTTTTTGATCATAACTATATCAGTTTTGAAGTAGATTTTGGGATGGATTGTAGAAATCCGTATTAGAGAAATCCGGAAAATCCTACGATGCTTTCAAACATTGACGATATTGAGACAGCGAACCAAAAGCTTACTGCTACAGGTAAGTGTCAACCAAAAATTTCGTTTCCACAAGTATTGCTTGTGTACAAAAAATGAACCGAAATGCAACCTGAAATTTCGGTTGACTGTTTTTCGTTTCACTGTGTCCATTTCAATCGAAAAGTAAACATGTAGACAAGAAAAAGTAGTTTTTATAAGAAATCGCAACCCTGACGAAGCGAAATAAAGGAACTGACATTTATTTCGCTTTATCAGCCCAAAAACATTGAATTAAAATTGAGTATTTATATCCTTCACCGAGGGCATACTAAGTTTGTGCGTCCGTTTGTAACGCCCAGAAGGAACGATCAGAGACCTTATAAAGCAGTGGTTTTTCACCGGGAGTGTATATCTGGTGTGCGAAGTATTATTAATAATGTTCGTGAAATTCATTTAGGTAGAAAAACACAAATAACTGCAAAATTCGGTGCAATTTCTCACGAGATTTTTGTGTGTTGCTTCGCTTGAATTTGCCACTCCGAACTGTCGAATCGCTCTCAATTGCAGGGTTACCAAGTCTTTTAGAATACATACATTTTTTTATAAGAAATTATAATTTTCGCGTAGTTTGGTATATATAAAATTTAAATATAGAGAGCAAAAATAAAGATTGCATGTTTATTTAGCAATGATTTCTTACGGAATTGAATTGATTCGTTATAAACTTCGCCAACGATAAAAGAATCACCAAAATTAGGGATCATTCGCAAAAGTTGGCCGAATTTTTTTGACGTATATTCTAGTACAGGAGATATTGATACACACATTTTTTCTTAATCTTGATTCAATGGATGAAGGAGATTTATTAAAAGATGATCTTTTTGAAGTACGGAAAAATGCAAGTAATGAAATGAAATATGAAACGTTGATTTTGGAAAACTGCTGGTGTAATATTGTTCCATTTGGCACAACGTATTTGTGTGAGATGGGATTCTCATTACTTATACATATACCAAACTAGTGATGATATGCGTGTGACTATGTATTCCAACAAAGATTTCCCGGTTTGCAACAATAATTGAGCAAAAGCAATAACAAAAGAGTAATTAACTAATTAATTAATTTTATAATTTATTATTTCAGATAAAAATTAAGATTTATAAAGAATGTATTATACATATAATATTAATAAAAAATATGTTATGCATAACGATTGATTTTCGACTTATATAATTCAATAATTTTTTGTGAGGGATGCGAGAATATTGTCCGAAAATTTTAGGGGTGCCGGTAGATTTTTCTCAAACACCCTCAAAATCTGGAGTTAAGACCAAAAAACTCTTTTTGGGTAGGCACATGTGCATAATAAATCATAAAAGGCGCATTTGCTATCCGGTTATCAAAGTTTTAAAAGTTATGGAATAGAGAGATATACCTTTCTAAGATGAGTTTGGTCATTTTAAAACTGAAGTAGATACGGACAAAAATATTCGAAGTTTTAATTTTCTTTTCATGTTTTTTCAACTTTAACAAGCATTTAATTGATTTTTTTGTTGTAATATTTTTTTTTGGAAAGCGCCATCGATAGTGCATCCAAAAAGTGCTAGTGCATTTGAATCGATTAGAAATAGACTGAATTATCGCGTATAAGATTAAAACTTTGAAAATCGGATAGACAATGCGACTTTTATGAATCATTATACACATGTACCTACCCAAAAAGGGTTTTTGGTCCTATCTCTAGATTTTGAGGGTGTTTGAGAAAAATTTTAAATGTCAAAATTCATCATTTTTATAGAGCTACACGGTCCACCATGTCTCGTCGAAAATATTTTTTCTCTGTGTCACCCTGTAACACTATTCTGCTACATAACTGTTTATTTTTTTTTGGCGTTAGCGCTAAAAGTTACTGCTCGATGTTGCTAAATTGTGTCCCAAAATTTTTTTATATAAATATATAGACTTATTGTGTGTCTTCACGATTGTATTATATGTCTGATAGATTTTCGGGTTTTCATGAATATTTCAAAAAGTGGACATAAAAATAAAATTGATTGCAAATTCGGAATGGGTTTGATGATTTATTTTATTTTTGTTGTATTGTCATTTTGCAAGTACCTGAAAAAATTGAGATCATCGCTGTGTTTTTAATTTAATTTGCTCTAATTGATGGAATCACCAAATGTTCTCTTCATAGTTTATTCATCCCTGTGAAACGGAAATGGGTCTCTTCACCAAGAAATATAAACCAGACCTTGTCATCAACATACTCTTCCGACATCCGAAGTACAATAAATCACGACTTTAAGCAAAAGGGTGAGCACCACAAAAGTAAACATCTTACTAGACAGCCGGAAGGCCCCAGATCTTTTCAGGAGATATAGCCGATCGATTTCTACAGAAGCTTTCAGGTTGCGGAGTAGGGTGAGTCAGCATTCACCAGAGCCGGATGGAAAATCCTTTGTTAACCCTTGCACAGAAGTTTCAGAAGTAGCTTATATTGCAAATTTGAAGTTACACAAATTTAATAAACTCACAAGATGCTTCGTGAGTATAAGGAAGTAGAGGATACAGGTGGTCACAAAAGATTCAGCATAGCATTAGTGTGCTTATATAGAGTTTTGCGTCTGGGACCCATCGCCATGATCTACCTCATGCATGCGTTGAATGCCGTGTCAGCGTGTCATATCGGACGAATCCATAGTCGTTGCTTGTAGGATTCCTTTTCTAATTCTTTTCTCATATTTATTTCGTTAATTTTAAATTTTTATGTTTTATTTTTTTTTTATATATATTTTTATTTTTTTTTATACATATTTTTATTTTTTTTTCTCTCCTTGTAAAGAACTTTTATCGTGAACTGCTACATATCAAAGAGCGTACTTTCTAAAAAATCCGGCATTAATGGGCGTCTACTCGATTTTACTGTTGGTAACAAGAGTTTCAGAGATTTTTAAATTTATGACGCAAACCAAGGTTTATTTTTCGAAGATTGGGAAGGACCTTAAGTCACTCAATACTAAACTTGAGGAGTACGAAAAGTTGTTCTCATCTTTCAAATATGTCGATGGTTTGCCGAAAAGTAAAATTAAAAGGACTGTTAGTAATCTGCCTCCACTTATTTAATCAAACCTGATTTTGATGCGGTTATTGCTACCACTTCGACAGACGGTGTAAGCATTGCGCCGTCTGCATCAACATCTGACCACTGCCGTGTTACTGAAGATTCTGGTAATACTGTTGCTGTTGGTGTTGTGGTAGTAAACCATTATATAGAGCATAATCAAAAACTTCAAATATCCGATATAAAGGTTACTAAATTTAACTTATCATATAAAAGGAGTATTTCTTATTTCAAAATCTCCGTGCCGTCTGATATGTTTGACATATTAATCAATAAATACAAATGGGCTGAAAACGCGCTGGTCCGTGAGATCACATTCAAGGAGAGGGCACCTGCCAGAGTTGTTGGTCAATTACCACCTCACGTTGCGGCATCAAAAAACTAATACCGAGGGTTACTGAAAGTTATCGATTCAGTGATGATCACAAAACACCTTTGTTCTCAATCGTTCGTGGTCTCAACACTAAACCTACGGAATTATACGCAAGCAGTTTCGAATTTAACTATCATGTTATTGCTTTTACTGAAACATGGCTTCGTCCTCACATTCTGAATCTTGAAATCCTGTGCAATAATTATCCAATTTTTAGAAATGGGGAGGAATGGGAAGAGTGAATTGGTTTTGCATACCAAGGGTGATTGTGAGTTTTTATGAAAATGAGTGAGTTTGAGTATGTGAGTCTTAAAAGTGTATATATGAAGCTTGTCTTACATTCCTCCAGGTTCTGAAATTTTGCTATACACAAAACGGATTGAAGTCATTTGCAACAAGTTAAGGTATTCCGACTCGTTGGCAGTCTTAGGTGATTTCAATCTTTCCAACGTTTACTGGGTTAGATCTTTTTATTCAATTCAGCTTCTACCTTGATTCACTTCGACTGTAACTGCTGACTTTATTGACAATATTACTGTTACAATATTATTCTTGATCTGGTTTTTGTTTATATTCTACTTGGCTATTTCATCAATCAAACAGATCCAATCACTCTGCCATTGGACAAGTATCGCCCAGCCTTGTTAACTTACTTGCATGTTTCACTTGCACACACAAGTATCAGTTATCATGTGACTACCAACTGTAAATATTCTTTTAAAAATGCTGATTTGTATAAAATGGAGCGTCTTCTTTATGACATTGATTGGTCTATTCTTGCTCCGCTTAATTCTGATTGATCACATGAGGAAATTGACTGTACAGTTTCAAATTTTAATCTTAAAATACAATCTATTTGGACCAATGTATTCCTACCTGAAAATTGACTCGAAGTTCTTTAATAAATTCGTGAATAGTAAACGTAAGTCGAATCCAATCCCGGCTAGCATGAAATTTAATGATTCTGTAGCGTTGGATAAATTTGATTATCCTGACAATACTAACCCTATTAAATGGAAATTATTTTCTTCGAAATGCCATTGATTAATAAAAACATGGTCTTCCAATATCTTTCTGCACTTAATTTAACTTATGTACCTGATCCTGACAATATACCACCTAATGTTCTAAAATATATTGCCACACATTTTTTACTATCAACAATATTTAATTTATCCTTACAATCGGGTTATTTTTTAACAGCTTGAAAAAAATCATACATTATTCCTTCATATAAATCTAGCAAGAGATCTGACGTCTCTTACTACAGAGGTATAGCTAAACTTAGTGTGATTTCAAAACTTTGAAAAAATAATCACTGATCAAATTCGTCTGTCCGTCTGTCTGTACGCAAAAAAAAATTCAGACGGATGGAGATAATGAAACCAAATTTGGTAATCACCTTACTCATGTACATGAAAAAAATTTTTTGAACCACACCATTTTTTCGGGTGCCTCTAGTACACCGATGTGTGTTTTTGAGCCTTTATTGACACTTTTATGTCCATGATTTCAACAAAATACAATATTATCTTATGAAATTTGGCACATATATGTATGTCGCCCACTTTTCACCATTTTGATTCAATATTAGCCATTTTCAAAGAGTTGAGCAACGAACTTTTTACAAAACTTTTAAGCCACAGAAGTTGACTTAAAGATTATCGTCCAAATGAAAATGTAGAAGCTGAAAGGTATCCCACTATCGGCCTAAGTCGACTATTGCTACTTTACTGTTTTTTTTTTTTTTCAAAAAGCAAAATATTAAAATACTATACTCTAATTTCCGCAATTTGTTCCTTGGAGGCTACTATCAGCGCTTTTTGTGCCTTATTGTCTGACTCTTTTATATTTTTTTAATTTTTCGAAGCGATATATCTGGTGCAAAGGGCAATAAACAACTCTTCATCTTAAAAAAAATACTCATGTATTTTCCGCTAAAAAATTTAAACTATTTTGAATAAACTTCAACGCAAATTGAAGAAGATACTTGTGTGCTTGTTTGATGTTTGTTTGTTTGTTTGCCTTTCTTCTTCTTCCTTTGTTTCACTGCAGTTAAACTGTGTATATGTATTGACAGAAAACTCAAGGCAATTTTTTCATTCTACACTAAACGAAAATATATCAGGGACCGTATGATAACGATTATTGTGAAAATTTCTAGCAAAAAATCAATATGATAAATTCATAGTTGGCATGGCATCCTTTATACCAAAATGATTGGCATGGCGAGGTGAATTAGATTATGCAATAAACTTTTAAAAAGGACTTTTGCACTGAAAATGATTGAAAAATGATTTATTTGCGATTTTTTTTTAATTGCTTTAATGCATGATTAATTATTTTTGCTTACGAAATAATCGTTATTTGTTGAGGAATAGTTAAAAATCAAAATTTAAAAATTAAAATATGACTGTTAATTAACAGGCAGATTGAAAAAGTTATTCTGTAACGAATT
>JAWNPW010000714.1:0-14225 GCA_035078745.1 Diastata ussurica
ATGCTTCCTTTAAGGCGTTACATGAATCGTCACAAAGTGAATATACCATTTTCACCTTTGGTGAATGGTATAAAAATGTAAATTGGTAATGTTTTCAAAAAACAACAACAAGCATTCATCGCGGTTCAACTAACTGCAAGATAAGAGAGAAACGACAATGAAATCTCGCAACTAGTGCGAACAAATATGCTTGAGTTTTTTTTTTTGTGTCATTCAAAAATTAGGTAGGAATGACACCTTACACTTTTCACATAAGCCGTTTTAGTTTTTTGAGTATGTATGTATGCCCGTTAAACAAACGGATTTTTGTTTCCAACGTGTTTTATGTTTTTTATAGTACATAGGTTATGCCGGGACTTCTGGTTATTATTATGTACATACATATGTACATAAATAAGTACCGTCAAGCAATTTTTGCGGGAAGTTTTTCGGCGTTATGTGCGTCTTTTATATAGATGTATATGAGGCGTTCTTCCTCAAACGTTCCAGTCAAAAATTAAAAGTTATGGGATTGGCTTAATATTTTGGTAAATTATTATCCTATGTATATGAAAGTAATAAATTTCCAAAGTATTAACTTATTAAAAAAAAATTATAAAAATTAGGGGGGGTGAAAGTTTTTACATTTCAGGTGACATTGATATTTTCAAAATCGTATAACTATGACAAAACTTTATCGATTGAAGTTCTTAAAAAAAGCATTTTACAGCATTTTTCATGTACTTTCCGATAATAACAACAAGAATTAAAAAAAAAAAAATTCACCCCCCACCCCCCTTTTTTCATAATTAACCCTTATTTTTGAATTTTGACCTCAATGGGTATTTTAAATAAATTTGTAGTTTCGCTATTTCGAAAGCTTGATTTCTTAGCTTTAAAATGATACTAGTTTTGACATGGGAGGAGTAATTTTACAAAAGTTACAAACGAGTTTGTGCTAGTCAAACTTCTTGCACAGACTTTAAAGATATGGAGTTATTCAGTCCTTGGTCAACTAAAGTACGAAAGCTACTCCAGTCAGTATTTTTGTTATATAGTAGCTGCTTTGTTGTTGATTCTTGTAGAGTAGAGTACAGAGTCAGAAGAATAAGAGAATGATCGGAAGATAATTCCAGGCATGAGGGTAATGTTTGGCAGTTGTGATTTATTCCATGTGTGATGCAAAAATCCAAGAGATTTGGAGTTTTATTTATAATATAATAATAATAATAATCCTTTATTTAAAAATATCATTTTCCAAATTCCAATATACATAATTATTTTAAGCTTAACATAAAAAAAAGATCTACGACTATGACCCTTATGGTTATCAGTCGAAGGTTTGATTGAAATTTAACATTATATAAGATTTGACAATATTTCTTGTCGGTATTTTAGTGCATGATTTAAAAATAATATTAAATTTCTCCAATTGTTGTTGTTCTCGTCGTTGAGTACTGCCACAATGTCGCCTTCATTAAGAATTGATTTTCCAAAGAATAATTTTCTATACTCTCTTAGAATTGGGCATTTGCCTAGAAAATGACGTATATCTTCAATCTCGCCCATGCTACAAAGACCACAAACTCTTGATTGCTGTTCTCCATACGAGTTGCCATTTAGCTTTATAAGGTCACATCTAGCTTTCGTTATCCAGGATATCTTATAACCAGCCAAACAAAAATATTTACCGCCGACAGTGTGATCGACATCTTTATAAATGTGTGTTGTAGTGGCTTTTCTTCGCAGTTCGTTGGTGTGTTTTTGGTCCTTTAATCAGATCAATAGTTGCTCTCTCTGACGCACCCATTCTGTTTGGCTAGTCCTATCCTAAGCTATATAAAACTGCGTACTTAACGGATTTAGTTCTCGTGCCCAGAAAACATTTGCTTCCAGTTTTTTTTATGGTTGACACATTGGGTAGCCTTTCTACGTTATAGCTAAAAGTGGTTTTTTGTATATATTTCAGATGTAGGTCCAAAGTGTGTATATGGTTGTCTTCAATGCCCATTTCCACCGCAAGTGCTTATATTGGTGTTGTTGCTAGTGGTTTTAAAATCCTTTTCAGAAAAAACAATTGCAACTTATCAACTTCATCGAAGTATTTATACCCCCATATTTGTGCGCTATAGGTTTGTATTGCTCTACATACCGCTTTGAACAGCTTCCATTTTACATTTAACGTTGCATTTGATTTCGTTAATATGTTATTCAATGTTATATTAATACTTGTTTTGGCTGCCTCGTTTCTTTTTTCAATATATTTTGTGAATGATAGCTGAGGAGTTAGCAAGACGCCAAGATAAGTATATTCCGATGTTATTTTGATTGGGTTTGCTTTATATGTCCATTGTTCTGTATTTGCCCAACGCCCCCCTTTTTTGAATACCATTATTATACCATTATCATTGATTTGCTTAGGTTAACTTCCATATTCCATAGTTCGCAGTATTTTTCAAGCCGATTTATCATTTTTTGCAAAGCATGTACGTCGTCGGCAAGTAGAACAATATCGTCGGCATTTAGATGCAATCTTATGTTTAGTCCTGCTACTTGTAAGCCCTTGCCTGAAAATTCATATAAATCTTCCATATATGGTGCGATGAGAAGAGGAGACATTAGACAACCCTGCCTTACGCCGGTTTGTGTTTCAAAATAGTTCGATTTTTTTGTACCATTCCACACTGCTGCTTTTGTTTCCTTATAAACGTTTTCCAGAAAGTTTTACATTTTTAGTTTTTTATACAGGTAGTTTTTATAATAGAGCTTTTCGGGGAACTCTATCGAATGCTGCACCAAAGTCTACGAAAAACGCATATACCTTTTTCCGCTCTGGCCATTTCAGGTGCACTATTGCTGATAGGCTATAAATGTTGTCGGCTGTTGGATAATTTGGTCGAAAACCCGCTTGGTACTCATTTCGCACTTTGTTATGTTCTACCCAGGATATGAGTCGCTTGTTCAATATTTCCATTAAAATTTTTTCATAAATGAGATGCCGCGATAGTTTGATGTTAACTTAGTGTCTCCTTTTTTGAATATTGGGGCCACGATACTATTTTTAAAACAATCATCAACACGAGCTGTGTTGTAGCTCCGATCAAAGATTTCGGCCAAGGTGACTATGAAACTGGAAGGCGCGTTGCAGAAAAATTCATACGAAATTCTATTCTTTCCTGGAGCATTATTCTGTTTAACTGTCGCTAGCATTATTTCTACTTCTTGACTGCTGATTGGGGCATCTAGACTTTCATTTTCAATCATCATCCTAGTATACTGAATATCTGGTGATTGTTGCGTCGGATTAAATAGTTTTCTAAAATATTGCTCAAATAGTTCGATACTAATTTCCGTTCCGATTTGAAAGGTCACATTTCTGATTTCTTTTACCAGCCTCCACTAATGTTTACTGTCTCTAACCATTTCCAATTTTTGTTCGATGTGGTGATAGTACTGTTCTTTTTTGGTCTTGCATAGCAATTTACATTTTTTATTTTCAGTAATGTACAATGTTTTGTGGTTTTCATCTGAAGATTTTCTGTACCGTTTAAGCATGTTTAAAGTGCTTCTTCGTGCATGACGACATTCTGTATCCAACCCTTTTTCTTTCTTTTCAATACTTTGCCTTGCTTGATGTTGTGGGCTCACTGAATCCTTTATTAAATTTTGCAGGTCAATAAATTCAATACCGTTGTGTTGCTGCTTCAGTAGTTCCAGTTTTCGATCAATTTCCGTGACATAATTTTGCTTGCGCTGTTCGTCCCAAATCAATTTAGGTAGCAAATTGCAATTATGTACTTCGATGACACTAAGCTTCAAAGTCAACCTTATGGGCATATGATCTGACCATGTCTTGTCTTCCACCCTAAAGTCTTCGATATATTGGCATAAATCATACGAAACTGCTGCAATATCGTTGACTGAGTTGCCGACTGCGTTAATGAATGTGAAGTTTCCTTCTCATTCGTTATTCCGTTTAATATGAGCAGGCCATTGTCTGTGCAGAAGCTCATAAAATGCTTTCCTTTGTTGTTTACTGTTTTATCTTTTGATCGTCTGCGGTTCAACTCCGCTGGAAAAGGTATGTGGTTTACTTCTTCAAGATTTTGCGTTATCTCCCCGATTCGTACATTCAGATCATCAATCAAAATATTAGTCTGAAATTCATGATCGTCATAAAAATTTTCTACCACTTTAAATTCCTCTTTCCATTGGCTTCCACGAATGTACAATGGGCATATATTGAATGTTACGTGTTCAGATGTTATTTGGAAGATTTTGACACCATCTGTTGTCATCATTTGATGATTTAATTCAAACTTTTTCAAATTTTTGCTAACATCAATAACGCTACCGCCAAATCTATTTAACAGTATCTGATACTCTATATTTACGTTGAATGTTTTGCTATAGATACCTTTCAGTGCCACCGCCGCGCCGTTATTCTCGCACATGAGTTGTTGATTTCCGTTCGAGTAAAACCACTTGCCTTGGATAACCAGCTTATCATTGTGTATGTTTTCGCGTTAAAATCCCCTCCTACGATATAGCGATCCCCGAGAGTTTTAGGAAAATCCAAGTACTTTTGTTTTGAATTATTGTGTTTGGATGAACAATAAACAGACGAGATCTTAAGTGGTCCAGTTTTCACATTGAGAAGGATTGTCGTTGCTTGAAGGTAGTCCTCTTTATATTCTTCGAGTTGAGTGCAGCTTATTGATTTTCTTATAAGTGCTTCCATGTGCTCTCGTGAAATATTGTGTGAAATATTGTAGTTTTTAATTTGAATGAAGTTTTTTTCAGTGAAGTACGATTCGGATATGAGCACAACGTCAATTAAATTTTCATAAAGAAATATTTGTAATTCAAGTGCATGTTGGGTCAAACCGTTTGCATTCCATACCGCTATTTTAATTTTGTCTATTATGGGCATCTATTTTGGTCAACAGGAATGTTATGATGTTCATCATATTTGTCATTTGTGCAATTAGTTGCTTCATCATATTTTTTAAATCAACCAAGTCTTCATTTTGCGTTTAAATGCACTGTGGAGGTTGCAGGATTTGATTTGTTTCCGTTGCTAATACCTGTGCATAGGATGCTCCTTGTGGAATATTTATGTGCGGATTTCGGGTAGTTGTTGTTTCTAACTTTTTTGGCTCAGTTTGCTTATTTGTAATTAATTAAATTTTTAATTTAATTCAATTCTTTCGGTCTCAGGCTCGGTGAGCTCTGAGTTTTTCATATATTTCACAGCCTTTATAATTTGCTGTATGTTTTTCACCACATAATGCGCATTTTATATGTCCTTTATTTTTATCAATTATCGAACATTCAACTGATTTGTGACTTCCAGCACACTTGACGCATACCGAAGTTGTTGCACAGTAATTGCTTGTGTGTCCATATTTTTGGCAATTACTACATTGGGGAATTGAACCTTTTTGGTGAAGAGGCTCAAACTTAATTATACAGTGCAGTAGGTTGTTTATTTGGTATACGTCATTATTATTTTCAATTGTTTTTAATTCTATAGAGAATAAAGGCAAGGCCTGCTTTGTTTTCTGATTAATTATGTTGTAAATATTTACAACTTCATGCCCTAGCTCATCTCATGCGCTGTTGATGTCGTTTATATCAGTTAAGTGGTGCATATTTCTTAGCACTACTCTGAAACCGCGCTGCTCTTTAGGCTTGAAGGCATAAAATTGCGTTTCTTTTTGTTTCAATCATTTTACTATGGTCGTATAGTGAATGGACTCAGACGACTGGATTTTAATATCATTGTTTCGAAGAACCTTTATTTCATATTTAGGATCGAGTGGATCTTTCAGAGCTTTTGTTAGTGCGTTCAAGTTCTTGACATTTTGTACATATAAAGGTGGTGGTTTAGATGAACGTTGCGCAATTTGTTGTTCATGGGACGAATTTTTTTCAAAGACGCTGTTTTGTTTTTCTCGTGCGTTTTCTTCTTCAGACAGTATATCAAACCTATTTGTTCCGGTTGGCTCAACCAGTATGCTTTTAACGTTTTTTGTTTTGTGATTGCTGGTTTGTTTTTCGGTTTTTTGTTGCTATTTGTTAGCTCGGTTGATTTGTTCGGGGATGTAGTTTTACGCGCTCTTTTTAATTTTGCTGGTATATTTTGTGTAATTTTATTGTATTCACTTGGACTTTGTACTTGCTTTTCATTTAGAATATTTCCAACTGTGTTTGTTGTAATAGAGAAATTTGATTTTTGCGTGTGCGTAGACACGCTCGGAGTAAATGGAGAGAGATCTACATATTCTGTTGTTGGCGCATTAGCAAAATGATCAACTTGTTGTGTGAGCAATTTTTTTGCAGTTGTTGTTGTGTTCGTTATTTGAGTTGCTTTGCCTATATTTGTTGCTGCTTTGGTTGAAGCGATTGTCGAGAAACTAAGAGCCGACGAGCAGGTAAACGTTGTTGTTGATGAATTCGAAGCTGCAGTTGCAGTTGTTGTGATTGTTGAGTTTGTGTTCATTGTTGTTAGTAATTTGTTTGAAAAATTGATTGGTGTAAGCGGTGAAGTTGGTGTGAACTGTTCGCTCCATGAAGCGGTTGAGTTGGGAAGCATTAGTTGTTTGTGTTTTTGGTGTTGCTTGCCTCGCTGTTAAGAAAGCACTATCGGAATTGAGAACGATGTACGCGTTTCTCCCGTTATCACTTAGTCGACGCTCAAGCGAGAGAGCGCGGTTAGCACTCATATTGTTTGATATTTTTTTTTTTATTCAAAACACAAAATTATATGCACTGTTTAAGGAAAATCGATTTCAGTATTCTGATTTTCTTTTCTAATGATAACTTGTTATTAATTGCACTATATTATGTAAAGTGCATAACAATAATTTTATTACTTGTTGTAAACGTCTATTTCGCAATTTATAGGAATATTTAGTTTAGATATCACTTGGTGTTGAATTTGAGAAAATACATAAAATTTGGTTGTACACATTTTTATTATTTTGCATCAATTTCCTTATTTTTGTTGTCGTTTAGAGACATTGGGTGCGTTCAGCAGAGAACTTCGTTCAATGATCACTGATAGATTTTCGACAATTTTTCTGCCGAACGCGTCTGCTCCATGATACTGATACCAAATTTGATGTATCATGATACTTAAAAAGTATCATACAAATAGTGTGCTACTTTCCAATGTATCATGATCCAATCAGATGTTTCTGTGTAAAACGAAGTAATAAATATTTAATTACATCCCTGGAAATTTTATCACATGCATATATGAAATAAACGTAGCAATGCGTTCAGCAGAGACATGTATCAGAAATCTGATACCTGAGCGATTTTCTCTGCTGAACGCGCCCATCATTTCTACCACTTTTTCACAACACCAACTAACTCCACTACTTTAACATTTAGTTTTTTTTATACCATTCAATAAGGGTGAAAATTGTATATTCACTTTGTGGCGATTCATGTATCGTATTAAAGGAGGCATTGTACAAAATTTTTCCCGATGACTAGGCTTTGATGTCGCGCGCGAATCCCGAAAATGGATACAAAAATGATTCGAACAGCCATATAATGATAGTATTGTTGGCCCGAGAGGAGGAACGAGTAAGACGAATAATGCGAGATTGAACGAGGAAAACTGAGCTGTACATAAGGAAATTATCATTAAAATTAAAAGCGCGATGAAGAGTGAAAAGACAATAATGCAATTAATAATAAATGCGCGTAATAACGATATTAATATAACGACTAAATGAACCGTGAAAGATAAATTTCATAATAAAGAGCATATATATATAGGTATTAATGATAGGGAAGAGGAATAAAGTCGGAAAATGTTCAAGAAATTTAGCCTTAAGATAGCTAGTAATATAGTAGTTAGTAGCAAGCGCTGTTTACTGGAGAAGTTGGTTATTGATTCCGAATATGAAGGTTATTGAGTGCAGAAAGTAAAGTGGGTTTCAGAGAATAGAAAGAATCTGCTAAGTCTATCAAATTGTAGTGGTGGTTCATGCAACGAGTGATTTGTTCTACTTAAGTTGAGTCTGAATAAGCTATAATTTCTAAAAGAACGGCTCGGTATGTTTATATCTAATTTTGACAGAAGAATAGAAAAGTCTATAGCTCCATGTAAAAGTTTATAAACAAATAAAATATTCAGCATAGTTCGTCTGCTATTGAGAGTAGGCAAATATATTAATGCAAGTCGATGTTTATAGGACGGTAAATGCACATCGTTGTCCCATGGAAGAAATTTAGTGCAAAAATTAAAAATTGTTTTAGTACAGATTCAATCATAATAATATATCTATCATACTGTGGACACCAGACCACAGATGCGTACTCCAAAATGGGTCGAACAAGAGATATATACAAAGCTTTTGTCGTATAAGGATCTCGAAATTCCTTTGCCCATCTCTTTACAAAACCAAGAATGCTCTTTGTCTTGTTGCATGTCAAATTGATGTGAAGGCTGAAATTTTGTCTCAAAATATGTTCACAATTTCCAAAGGTATGTTCATAATAAAGTAATTTCTGTGAAGCAGTTGTTTCCGAGAAAATGACTTCTGTTTGCACTTTTTTATATTTAGCAGCATAAAATTTGAAGAGCACCATGAGGTGAGAGCATTCAAATCAAGCTGAAGGAAATTCTGATATAGATAACTATCAAAAGTAAGAAATAGTTTAACGTCATCAGCATACATTAAAATATTGCAGAATTTCAAAACCGAAGGAAGATCATTTATAAAAAGAAGGAAAAGTAAAGGGCCCAAATGACAACCTTGCGGGACTCCAGAAAGAACATTAAATTCTCTGGATGAACTATTGTTAAAGATAACGCTTTGCTTACGACCCTCTAAGCACGATCGAAGCCAACCGAGTAAGATTTTCCGAAAACCAGATACCTTAAGTTTTAATAATAAGAGTTTGTGATTAACAGAATCGAAGGCCTTGCTAAAGTCAGTATAAGTAACGTCTGTTTATTTCCCATCGGAAAATCCACGAATGGTGTGGGATGTATATTCTAAGAGGTTAGATGAGACAAATCGTTTAGCCATGAAACCGTGTTGAAAAGAAGTTAAAAAAGATTTGGAATCACACTAAGTTCATAAATTAAATATTGTTGATAGTGGCGCACAAAAATGGGAGGCAAAATATTTCAGAACATTAGATGGTATATTGTCAGAAAGATATTGGAAGACCGCGTTTTCATGAATCAATGGCAATTAGAAGAAATTAATTTCATTCATTTTGATAGGGTAAGTATTGTCAGGATAATAGACAGATGTAGAATAAATAGATTTAAAAAATTGGGCAAATAAATTGCAAATTTCAAATTTATCTGACGCTTCAGAATCATTAATCATTAGAATTCACGAATTTATAAAATAACTTCGGGTCAGATTTCAATTTGCGATTCATGGATGCAATATATGTACAATAGCAGCTCCTCCTCAATACCTTACAGTTAGAGCGAGCAGCAGTGTAACGAGCAAAATCAGTGCTTGAACCAGATCTTTTAAACTTTTTGAAAAGACGAGAACCATGCCGGTTTCAAAACGACAGTTGTTTGTATTTAGGAACACATTGGTCAAAAATAGATTAACTTTTAAGATTAAAATTTGAAACTATAGAGTTAATCTCTTCGTGTGAACAATCTGAATTAGGCGGAACAAGAATAGACCAAACAACATCATAAAGAAGATCCTCGATTTTATACAAATCAGCTTTTTTAAAAGAATATTTAGAGTTGGTAATCTCAAGACAACTAATACTAGTGGGGGAAAGTGGAGCTTGAAAGTTAATTAATAAGGCTGGGTGATACTTGTCCAATGGCAAAGTGATTGGATCTAAGAATTCGATCACTGCAATTAACTATACAATTTCTTTGATGAAGAGATAATTTAGTAATATTTTCAATGAAGTCAGCAGCCACAGTCAAAGTGCGACAACGTAGAAGCTGAATTGAAAGCTCTAACCCAGTGAATATTGGGAAGATTGAAATCACCTAAGACAACAACGAGTCGGAATACCTTAACTTGTTGTAAATAATTTGTCTGTTGCTATGCAAGCTAGTGTCAGAGTTTTTGAGAAACCGAGCTGAAATTTGGCATAGAGTTTTCTTTTATGTCAGCTCAGTGCTCCCGAGAAACAGGCCAGGATCGGATCAGATTTAGATAAAGCTGCCATAAAACAGTATCAAAATCGGTCGCAAAAATCCTTATATGGATAACTTTTCTGTTTGCGGATATATTTCAATGAAATTTCGTATATAAGCTTTTATTAATAATTCCATATGATAGAAGTAAGAATCATCAAGATCGGATAAATATTGGATATAGCTGCCATACCGTAGTTAGGCTTCTATTATCATTTCCATAATATTGAAAAAAAAAAAAAAGTTATCAAAATCGGATGGTATACAAAGTACTTTTTATACCATTCAACAGGTTGAATAGTATATTAACTCATATGTTTGTAACGTATAGAAGGAAAAGTCGGAGACCCCACAAGGTATATATATTCCTGATCAGCATCACTGTAGAAATCCACTTAGGCATTCGTCTGTCCGTATGTTGCCACGCAAACTAGTCTCACAGTTTTAAAGCTAACGAGCTGAAATTTTGTACATAGACTTCTACTTACCATTAGCAGCTCTCCGCCCTCTCTTTGTGAAATCAGATAAGATTTAGATATAGCTGCCATATAAAGTTAAAAATCCGAAAACTAAATTGATAGGAAAACAATTTGAAATTCGATTTTTCATGGCATGTTTGATAGTTTCGATAAGTAATAAGAATGTGTTTATATATGTGTATCCAAAACGAACGGTTCGAGTTAACTCGATTTAAAATGTTGTATAAACGGGATAAGTGGTTATTAATCCACTTATGTTGAATGGTATAGAAGCTTCGGTGCACGCCGAAGATACTACTGCTTCTTTACTGGTTTTTTTTTTATTTGCTTTAACGATTTAAAAACGCTTTGCCGAGGTCGCCGCGATACTTATGGGGGAAGTATTGGTCGCCTCGGGATAACGTAAATACGGCAAGAATTAGCGAATTAGAGCCCGCGTAGGTAATTACGCGTTCGAGTTTATTAGTTGAGCAAATAAGTAACGCGTATATAATTTAGTGTGGGAAATTATAATGTTACTAAGCTGTTTATTTATATATGTATGTTGTTTAAGGAGGCAGCCGCTGGCGTTGCGTAGACTTCTTCTCGTTGGCAAAATGTATAAAAAAAAGAGCGATCGGAGAGTCTGCCAGCCGTTTTATACCCATCAAGAGAACCGATGGAACTGCATTCAGATAAATTACCCGATCTCTTCAGCAACGCCAGTGGCTGACACACGGTACAGGATTGCAATTTAAGCTTATTGTAAATGAAATGACAATGCAATGAATGATGATATGAATGATGAAATGAATGACACTTATGCTAACTTAGAATTACCCTTCTGGTGACATCTGGCATCAACAAGATTTGTTTGTTGATGCCAGATTTCATGTGACTGATATTGAAGCTTCGGTGCAGGGCGAAGATACTATATTACTACATTACCGTATAATT
Source organism: Diastata ussurica (assembly GCA_035078745.1). Taxonomy (NCBI): domain Eukaryota; kingdom Metazoa; phylum Arthropoda; class Insecta; order Diptera; family Diastatidae; genus Diastata; species Diastata ussurica. The sequence continues at coordinate 11,548 of JAWNPW010000714.1, forward strand.
AGTTGAACTATGTGCTTTATTGGAATCTTCGACTGAAACTGTTCACATGAACTTGGAAAGCTACTGTATGTTACCACATCAACTCCATATCTTCCAAAATGGGCGACAAATACTCAGTTATCACAGTAACGAAGTTGCCTTCTGCATTTTCGAACAAAAATGGATCAATGATACCACCAGCCCAAAAATCATACCAATCAGTCATCGTTCAGGGTGCGTTGGCGTTCAAACAGTCATATAATTTATTTTTATAACACAGTAGTGTCGTTGTTGAGTTGACATAATCAAAATGAGTAATAATATTCGCAAAAACTTTCGCTAGTCCTCTGATACAACTGCAGGTGAATGGTATAGCAGGTCCGGTGCAAGCACAAGATACTATTCTGCTACATTCATGGTTTTTTTAAATTGTAGGAAAAAATCAACAGATTATAGAATATTTTCTCTATTGTGTTTTTAATAAAAAAAGAGCAAAGAGCAAGAGCTTCTATTCAATATTTTTTATTTGAAGAATGCAAATGAGCATATATTTTACATTTCTTACAAAGTTATGGTAATTTTTTTCCATATCATTAAAGTAAAACTTTAGAAAATTGTAAGTATTTGAAAACTTACTTTTTTGGCCGTTCACGGCTGTCGTCGAGAACACTCGACCATTCTCTTCACAGTTAAACTCTAACAACGAAGCCAACGCAGTGCTTTTATATTATGCTTTTATATTTAATATATTTATTTAACATCATGCATTTAATATAAGCAACAGACGAAAAAATAATATTCCATCACTCCTGCGTACATATCGGCCGGAACTTTAACAATTCAGCGTTCAATATTGTTATTACAAAAAAAAAAAAAAAAAACAGTAATGTAGCAGAATAGTACCTTCGGCGTGCACCGAAGTTTCTATACCATTCACCTGCAGTTGGATCAGGGGAATACCGAAAGTTGATGTGAATATTGTTAGTTATTTTGATAATGTCAACTCAACACCGACACTACTGTGTTACAAAAATAAATTATATGACTGTTAGAACGCCAACGCACCCTGAACGACGACTGATTGCTATGATTTTTTGGCTAGCGGAATCATTGATAAATTTTTCTTCGAAAATGGGGAAGGCAAAGTAGTTACTATATTAATAGATAATTTTTTTTTTTTGCAATATTATAGAAATGACAATAGGAGCTTAAATACGAAATTTCATCGAAATATAGCCATATACAAAAAAGTTTTCCTTACAAAACCTTCGACCGACTTTTGGAACATTTATATGGCAGCTATATCGAATACTTATCCGATCTTGATGATTGTTTTTTCTATCTTATGGAATTGATAAAAAAAGCTTAAATACGAAATTTCATCGCAATACATAAGCAAACAAAAATGTTTTCCATATAAGGGTTTTTCCTACCGATTTTGACACTTTTGTGTGGCAGCTATGTGTAAATCTGATACAATCCGGCCAAGTTTCTAGCGTGAACTGAACTGGCTTTAAAAAAGACTCCATGTCATTTTTTTGCGCGCTATCACAGATACTATGGCACTAATTTGCATACAAATAGACAGATAGATACATCGACAGACATGTCTGGCTAGATCGATTTCTTTTTCGATGCTGATCAAGAATATATACACGGTGTGTCCCACAAATAACCGAACTTTGTATTGAGGTCATGCAACATGCAGCTCCATCTATTGGTGGAATTTGCAGCATTAGAAGCATGTATTCATCCTCTTTCAAACGCAGCCAACCTCATATAAATCGGATGACTGCTGTTAAAGTTACAACCATAAAATTTATTTTTCCCGGACCGTTAAGTCGTATTAATATCGGTCTCACGCGTATTTAATATTAATGACCTTGTTGTGTTTATACCTTATTGTGTTTGAGTTGCATTAAATCAAACATTAATTTTTCACAAAAACATGCTGGTTTTCAAAATTTGTTTATGCTATTTGGTAGATCAAACGTTGAAAGTAGTTTAGTGAAAAAAAATAAACAAGGAAAGGAAGGATACTTTGTGTTGCCACATTGTAACTTTAGCTACTTATGGTAGCGTTTCTTTCATTTAAAAATAGCATTTTAAGTTTTGGTTCAATCTGCACATACTTGAGCTCAAAATTTTTGTAATAAGATAGGGTATTCATCAAACAAATAAAAATTTGGATATTGAAATTATTTCTTGTTGAAAAAGTGTTATAAAATCAAAAAATTTTCTAAAATTATCGAAAGTTGCATGAATTTCGAAGTTTGATCAGCTGTAACTCGTTCATCTCGCCATTAATTAAATTAAGATTTATATCGTCAGATGATGTCTAATGTATTTTGATCGGGCATGCCAAACTTTCTGGAATTAACCATCGTCTAGTGTAATATTAGGTAGAAAAACACATTTTTACTATTATAGCTAAGGTCTGACCTGCGTCGTAATTGTGAAGTAATTTCTGAAGTAAAGCTTTATTTATTTCGCTTCAAAAATTCAAATTCGAAGATGAAGTATTTAGCATTCACATTAAAACCAAAAATTTAAAAAAATTAAAATTCGTGAAGAAGAAGAAGGCTAAAACTAAAATCAAAACAATAAAAATAATAACTTATGTTTATACCCTTCACCAAGGGTATATTAAGTTTGTGTGTCTGTTTGTAACACCCAGAATGAGTGACCGGAGACCATAT
>JAWNPW010000716.1:0-11129 GCA_035078745.1 Diastata ussurica
ACGAAAGCAGGTACGTGAAGTTGAAAGGGAAAATTATTATTGCGACGATATCAATTCAGGAGTTTTGATAGCGAATTATGTAGCGCCAATGTGTAACGAACATGATATGTCAATATTTGAGCAACCGGTCGATAGTGAAAATGATGTTAATTCTGTAAATGCATCCCAAGGTAGTGAAGGCTTACTTCGACGCTCGGAACGTATTGCTAGTAAAGTGGTACAAAGTTATCTGCTTTCCGCCTTAACTGGTTCAGATGATCCTGAATGCATTGCAGAAGCATTGGAGCGTGCTGATGCGGATGCGTGACTCGATGAGATGCAAGAAGAGATGAGATCACATCAATTGTATCAAATATGGCAGTTAGCAAAATTACGTTATGGTAAGAAAGGTATTAACTGCAAGTGGGTCTTCAAAACAACACGCAATGCAGATGGCGAATTCGTTGAGCACAAAGCTAGACGTGAACGGGTTTGCTCAAATGAAAGGCGCCGATTATAAGGGAACGTTTGCTCCAATTTTCCGATACACCTCATTACGGTTCTTGTTTGCAATGGCAGCAGTTAGATGCGGTAAAGGAATTTTTAAATGGTGAACTGGAAGAAGAAGTTTACATGACACTACACTATGGCAGCAGTTAGATGCGGTAAAGGAATTTTTAAATGGTGAACTGGAAGAAGAAGTTTACATGACACTACCAGTAGTATTTGATGATGGTACTTGTAGAGTCTGTCGTTTAATAAAATAGCTCTATGGTCTGAAGCAAGCAAGTACAGTTTTGAATAAAAACTTTACAATGTACTGGTTTGTTTTGGATTTCAACGCAGCGATGTCGACCAGTGCATCTTTTGTCAAGTAAACCGTGACAAAATGGTTTACGTTGCTTCCTATGTGGACTTGGTCCTAATTTTTTCGAATGATCAGCATACTCTACAGAGCGTCAAGCAAGAGCTGTCAAATAAATTTCAAATGAAGGACATGGATGAAGTGTCATCTGTATTGCGCATGCGTGTACAGCGTGATGAGTCAACCAATGACTTTAAAATTGACCAAACAGAATATATTTCAGGTGATTTGAAATGTTTTGGTATGAACGAGTGCAATGCAAAGCTGACATTTCACAAAAGTTAACTGCAGAATGTGTCCCAAAAGTGACAAAGACGTAAAGGCCAGTGAAGAGTGTAATGCGGTATTTGAAGGGTTCCATTGATAAGAAGTTAGTTTATCAAGGAAAAGGTGTTGGTCTTACTGGTTATTACGATGACGATTGGGCTGGAGATGTCGACGACAGGCGTTCAACTTCTGTCTATGTGTTCTTAGCTCAAGGTGGAGCTGTATCGTGGGCAACACATCGTCAACGTACAGTTGCTTAACTGAAGCTCAGTTTATGTCAATAGTTGGTGCCATCCAGGAATCGATGTGGTTGAAAAGATTGGAAGTGGAGCTTTTTCAAAATGCGCCAAAGGCTACATAGTTGTTTTGTGACAACAAAAGTGCTTTGAATTTCGCTCGTAATAGAACCTTTTTTCCACGTACTAAGCATGTCGACATTAAGGTGGAGTTCATTCGCCAGAACATTGAAAGTGGATCCATAAAGCTTGAATATGTTTCCACTAATGAAATGATAGAGGATGCTCTAACAAAAGAAGTTTCAAATATTAAGAATACATTTATTTAAAATCAATCGATAAATATTAATGAATTTAAGCTTATTTCGTGCCAGATATGTTATTAAAGTGAAGTATTGTGAATTATATAATTGCAATCTGGCATCGCTATAAAATCATATGTTCTTTTCTTCTTTACTCTTCTTTATATTCATTTACATATTAATAGAGTTAGTTGTTCGTTTACTATACTGCAAAGACATATTTATTTACAAGAAATACCACCATAGGTTAGTTGAACCGATTTGTTAAGCTGATCCTTTTGCAGTATATTTAGTAAAAGACCTTTTGTGGATACGAATATATTTTGAAGTTCTTCTCTGTCATCTGACATTAGGTCGATTGCATAATTTCTTTTTTCTACATTCATAGCTTGGTCTATGTATTTGTTTAAAATCTGTAACCGACATTCGATCTGACATGAATCGAACGTAATTGTTTTCGCCTTTATTGCTGCCTTTAATCGTAGAATCCTATCAATAACCGAATATTTGGTAGTCAGTCCCTCCACCTTTGATGGGCTGTAAGAAATAACGCCCAATGAAATAAAGCCCACAGAAAAAAATAAAATAAAGACAAAAAAATTCCATACAAACCAATTTTTCATTATATACACTTCACGTTTAGTTTTCTATAAGCATTTCCACTTTGTTGCTTATATTCTGATTTTTTATTATGAACGTTGTTCAGAACAACGTATATTAGGAAAAGTCACTTTGTTAGTGGGCGTTATTTAATTTTTTTTTCAAATTAGTATGTTAACAGTCTTCTGTTCAACGAAAATGAAAAAATGCTCAGTATCTTATTTTTTCATATAAATAATTAACAGCACATTTTTTTAAATGACTGTTAATATTCAAATACAAAAAATTGAAAAAAACTTCCACTTAAAATTTTTTTGGATGGGCGTTTTTTCATTTTTTAAATGGGCCTTATTTCACTTCTTTTTTTTTTTGTGGGCTTTATTTCATTGGGCATTATTTCATACAGCCACTTTGATGATTTCTTATCAGTTTTGCCCCTTGTTTAGTACTAAACAGATCGAATTAATTTTAACAACAACAGTGTTCTAAACATATGTTTTGCAGATATATAAACTAAAGTTTGATGAACCTTTTTACATGTGTAATCGGCTGGAGATAAGAAGTGTCATATGCAAGTAAAGAAAAGAATTTGAGCAACTTAACACAGCAACAACAACAAACGAAGCGATTATTTGTTAATGCATAAGAGAAGTTATTTAGAAAATTCTCACACCTTGCTAAGAAGCGAATTCGAATTACAAGAACAATAATGAAGTCTCACGAGCAAGCATGTGTATATGCTCTTGTTGTTACAATTCAAACAAAAAGTGAAACGAAACGAAAATGTGCAAGAGAGAATTACAAGCAAATTCCAATAGCTTGCGGCGAAGAGATGCGATCGATATAAAATCCGAAATGTAACAATAATGTGACTGTTATTGCTTATGAACGTATTCTGTATAGTTGTTGTGCCGATGACTTATGGTTTGCTTGACACTGTCAGCAAAAAATGCAACTTGCTTTACCGATTTTTTTTTTATGTATAAGCATTACAACTCGCATGTGTATCGTTAGCTGAAGTTCTTCACATATCGTCCTTTATATTTAAATACATCTTTTTACAAAGTTCCATCTTATTCATTGTGGTAGAAGCTAGAAATGAATTCGAAATCTAAATTAATAAAAAGTGATCTCAGCTAAATAAATTGGCTTTATAATGATTTGAAAATAGTTTCAATTTCATGAATCATGATTCAATTCGTTACTGAGATAACTCAAATATTTACCATATATGATTTTAAACAAAAAGAATGAAATCAAATGAATTGAAGAAAATCATTTATAAATCTAACTCTCAGAAACTGATTGAATTGAATTTCACATCTCAATTCAGATTTGACTTTTGATGATTTGAATCAAAAATTTTAATTCACTTGTGATTTGAAATCTCAATTGATTACATTCCTTTCACAGCAGTCGATCTTGGAATGACTGGTAGAGTTTGGCGGAAATTGCCATACAGTAGAATCAATGAAGAAATTCTTCAATTTTGGGGCGGTACGAAGTTCGATGCATTACGCAATTCAAAATTGCACAATGAAGCAATTATCGATACGCGCCCAATGACAAATGGGATAACCTCACAAAATGAACATCTTGGAAGGCAACTTGGCTTTCGAAAAGTACGATCAAGAATAGAATTCCAGAGAATTCTTCATACATTTTTTTTTCGTGAATTTCGATGTTTTAACTGTTTGTCTGCTATTCGGGGCGAAGACAAATACTGCAAAAATTGTTAGTAACTACATTACATACATTTACCTTTTCTACAAAACAAATTTTGATTCTGATGGTCTCATGATAGACCTACCACAAAAGTAAACATTTATTTTAAATAGTGAGAGTTATGCCTATCGTTTGAATACAATTTTATATATGTACATACTTACCTGGTACCAAAAAATAGGTTCCTATGCCAAATTTACTTTTTCCGATATTTTAATATTTATTCTGCTATTTGCGCCAGATACAAATCCAACAAACCAAAAATCAACAAAATCGGACCAGCCGATCTTGAGTTATAAATAGTGTAACTAACACCATATGACTTTGTCTTATGCATAAGATATTTGTATTTATAGGAAAATCAATATAGTAATATAGCAAAATCAATATTGATATACCAAAACAATATAAGTAATATAGCAACTTTTTGTATAAGTTCGATGTTTTAATATAGCAAATGTTTTTTCAATGTTTTTTTTTTCGTTTATTTAATGCTGTTTGTTTAGAGTGGAAAAGAAAGAGTTAAAAAAATATATGGTATTACATTTATATAGCCTGAACATGATAGCTGTTCAAACTATATGACTACCTTATAGTGTGACGAATGTCCACGTCCTATTGATATGCTGTCCTAGTTTTACTTAGGATGCTTCTTCTATCGATTCTAATTATGACACCGGAATGTGCTCTGAATTTTCCACCAATGCTTTCTTCAGAATTTTTCTTGATTACCAAGCAGCGACAGTTACAGCAGCAATATCAACAGGCAAACGATCCAAATTTAAACTTGATGAGTATGTGTGTGTAAGTTTTTTATTTTTCACTTCCCACTTGACGCAAAGCAACTCGACATTCAACATGAATTGAATTATAATCTGAATCATACATCAAATCATGTAAATCAAAGCTTCTCGAAATTAAACTTGTACGTAGCTTACCTTTTTAGTACGATCGTTTTCTTTCTTTTTCTACAAAACTGCAACAAACGTTGCTTTTTTTCTTCTGACTGCGACAGCGATTCAAGTAAGGTCTACAAATTTAAATTATGAACTTTGATCAACGAAATATATATATACGATATATTTCTATAGGTTTTTTTTTTTTTTTAAATAAAACTTATAAAGTATTTTTATAAGGATTAATACTTCGGAACTAAATTTTGCTGAAAAATTCCAAAGGATCAAAGGATTATAGAACCATCATCCCACTCCCCGTCTTAATCCTCCGCATGCTGTAATCCTTTGATGCTTTGGAACAACATTTTTTTGAAAAATTAAACTTTATTCAAAGTGTCAACGGATCCTTCTAAAGGATCAAAAAATAGTAATGTTTTAAAAGAAAAACTTCTTTCAAAGGATCCTTATAATAATTAAAGGACTGTAGAGTCATCATCCCACTCTTTCTTCTCATCATCATCCTCCGCATAGTAATCCCGACTGCCCTCGTCATCCCCACCACTATTCTCCTCTTTTTTATTATTTTCCTTTTAATTTTCCTAGTCCTAATCCTCTTACATATCCTAAAATAAAATAAACTAAACTAGACTGCTCCAACATTCATCTTATGAGACTTGTGCTACTTTGACTGCAGTTTTTTAATCACTGATAAAGAAGATACTGTATAACCCTCGAAATACTCCACTGCCTTTCAAATAAACTAGCACTCGACGGGTTTTTATTTAAATACCGGAAAATTCCTTTCCTATCTTTTTTGAAATGATGTGAAATCTTGTTGTGAGTTTTTGTGTGTGAGTTTTCGATTTTAATTCAATCTGTGAACGCTTAATAATTGTTACAAATATACGAGTGATAATTGGATGTTCTTCAATTTGTGAATGCTTAAGAATGATGTGGTTTGTTACAATTTTAAAATATATGAACAACCCGTGGATGTTATAAAGGTGAGTATAATATACTATCCGTTTGTATAATATCAGAGTTACAATTTAATATATATCTATAAATAATTGTTTCTTACAATTTTTACGTGTTGCCTCGTTGTTCAAAAAAGAGAACGAACAAAGTAGCAAAAGTTAAATTCAGTAATACCAAGTGGCTCATTGTGAGGACGTCAAAATGGGAACAACCCCACTGACTTTCAATCTGCATTGAGCGGCTTGTTATTGCTGGAAAAAGTGTGTCCGAATTCTGGAGGTTTTATAAAAGTACAAATTCTTTACACGACTATACTAACATTGGAAAATATAAAATACGTTATTATTACTGCTAGATTGATGAGGCTGGGGCGTCAACATCGTTCCCGCCTTGCACGAGTGCAATATTAATTAAATATCGGCAAACAATGATGACGCGGGCGGCGCTATAAGGTCCAAGTGGTGAACCGACGGAACGCTTTTAAGAAATCCTCGAATGGGCTCAGAGATTCACTGCTCATTCCTGAAATTACACTAGGAGAAATTTCCCGGCCAGTAATCGAGACCTACGCGGCAATGCGCTTAAAATGGTGTATAGGTGGCGCCATAGCCGCATGTGGCATTGTAGGTGCTTGCTGTTCCGCTGATTCGGGCGAGCCTTCGGATCTGCTCCCACGCTCCGTTCTCGTTGTTTTTGGTTATCGCGCTCGTTCGAGGGAACACGCCGATGACGAAGCCGAGCAATCGCTGTACGTTACTGTCGGTCTGCTTGGTGAGGACGATTTGCTACTTCTCTGACATAAATACGTGACTGCGATCGTTTCTTCGAAGGAACCGATACTGGCTTAAGAGAGCCGGTTGACGTATGTCGTGCTTAGGTAAATTTCGTGGTCTCCGTTTCCTCCTCATCGCGAGAGACCCTCAAGAGTCCGAGCGCAAGGACGACGGCGCGCGACCGTGCCTTGCCTTCAGTGTGATTGACGGTGGTCGGTGCAGAAGTGTGTGCTGCTGTCGTCGCTGGCAGATATGTCAGACATGTTTGGATTGACACTGAGAACGGTGATGTGATCGGGCCAAACAATTGCGACAGTTGTGGAACTGCACCGTAGAACGACGATCGGCGACGTTCATTGTTAGAAACCGTTTGCATTCACTCAGTCCATGTGGTGCTCCACATACGCCACATTTGAAATCCTGCGGCCCGGGATTCTATGAAAATAGGAGATTATTTTAGTAGAATGATCAAATATATTATAGGGTCTGAGTTTCAGGCAGGACGTACAAAAGAAAACGAGAAGTGGGGTGAGGGGAGGGGCTGTGATGTTTAAGATTTTAATGCATGATTGGCAAAATACATAATTTGACTATCGGGCGGGTGAAGATTACGCTGTGAGTTTTGATGGTGTCCCGGGATGAGTGTGGAGGATACGTCCTAGCTGCCACTCGGTGGGAGGCAACTGATCATCCTTAATTACAACTATATCGGTTCTCACGACAGTCGGGTCTGCGCCCCGGAACCGACCCACTTACAGTGGCCAAGGACTGTCAACCCACGGAGACGTGGGACAAAGTATGTACTACCTCTTTTCTATACTTTCTTTTTTTTTCCGTTTATGGTTTTACTTAGCTGAGCAGCCAACACCGGCCTGCCTGCTCAACCTCCTCATCCTATGCACCGGTGACATTGAGTCAAATCCAGGTCCCACAGGCTGGATTTGAGCAGTCTGTAAACGCAAAATCACGCGGGGCGTATATTCAGTGAGATGCAACACTTGCGCCAACTGGTGCCACCTCAGATGCTCTGGGCTGAGCACCACTGAGGACTACCACTCAGCATTCGCAGGTCTATGCTGCACCTCCCGTCCCAGTGTGGACAATTCGTCGGCAAACACTACACCTAGCAGTCAGCACCCGTCACCCGCACGCATTACCCCACACACTTCCACAAATTATTACAAATACACATCAACACCCACACGCCAACACACTTCAATACCCCCACGCCAACACACATTAACACACTCACGCCAACACACATCAACACACCCCATAGCCACACAAACAACCACACTCACCTCCGTAACCCAAACCTCGTCCTATGGAAAGCCAACCCCCTCAGCAACCAGTCAACTTGTTACTCCTGCGACTCGACGAGTCGCTGTGCTATCCTCGCAAGCATCCACAAGTGCGACAGCCACCGCATACACCCAGCGCCGTAACAACACAAAGCTCCAGCCCTCAGCCCATCCAGTAGGGAAGGCGGAATTCAAACTGCTGCAGTGGAAATATAACGGTTTGCGACGTAAGTTGACTGAGGTGACTGACTATATGTCGCGACATAATATCCCCATTGCGGCAATCCAGGAGACGAAGCTGACTGACAAAGTGAGCGCGCGGTCAACTGCCGGCTACAATATCATCCGCGCCGACAGAGTTAGAAACTCTGGAGGCGGCCTGGCATTCTTAGTGCACCAATCAGTCAGCTATCGTCCCCTGGACCTAGCACCGACAACCGACCACCACCTTGAGATGCAGGGTATCGCTGTCACTGGAGACGAGTCAGTAGTTGAAATAAACAATGTGTATATTCCACCTCTTGCGGCATGCGACACTGGGTATCATCCCGAGCTTCAGGACCTACTCTTAGGCACGGATAGAATCATAGTGGGCGACTTTATCGCCATCAACAAGGATCACCCGGCCAGGATGGCCGCCAACGTACGTAGCTCGCCAGACATCACCTTCGTAGGGCCCTCACTGCTCATATCAACATCCTGGCAAGCCGAAATTGCCCTGTGCTCGGACCATGTGCCCATCACGATCTCTATCATACGCAGCTCAGACTTTATCACAGCGGATGCGAGAACGTATGTCAACTATGACAAGGCAGATTGGCAAAGCTTCACGGCTTACACTGAAGAAAAGTTTGCTAGGGTGCCGCCGTTCTCAACAGCTGCGGCAGGTGAGCGAAGAAATATATTCCGGCGGGTCGCATACCCATCTTGCGACCTCATTTCCCTGCAGAAGCGACAAGGCTTGCCAAAGTACGTGACACATTGCGTGCGAGCGATCCCAATAATCCCACCATCCACACCATCAGCCACGAGATCAACAAACTCGTTGACTCTCATCGCAAAGATAAGTGGCTCAAACATCTAAGCGACTGCGACAACGGATCCAAAAAGCAGTGGAAAACCATCAAAGCGCTTTCTAATAATACACCTAAAGCAGACCTTACGGCAATTACATTTGAAGGCCTGCAGCATACAAACCCATCGAAGTGCGCCATGGGCTTTAACAGGCTTTTCGTGGAACACCGGAAGGAAGGTAGCAAAAACAAGCGAACGGTAATCCGAGCCATTCGCAATCTACACCTCAGCCATACCACCTGCTTTGAGGACGCCGAAGTAGCCAATGCGTTATCTGTTGCCAAGTCATCTAAGGCCACAGGGCTCGACGGCATCTGCACCCTGATGCTCAAGCATCTCGGACCGCTGGGGATCTCCCACCTCACCAACACCATAAACCTGGCCATAACCACTCTCTCCATCCCGGATGTGTGGAAAGTGGGCAGAATAATCCCGGTACTCAAATCTGGGAAACTACCTGGAGAAGGCAGCTCGTATCGTCCGATTGCACTGCTCTCCCCCGCAGTGAAAATCCTCGAAGTCCTGTTATTGCCAACACTTTAGCAACACTTACCCCTGGCTGACCATCAACATGGGTTCAGATGTGGCTACAGCACCACCACGGCACTGTGTGAAATCACCAGCAATATTGCCACCGAGCTCAACTCGAAGCGACCTTACTCGAGGACAGCACTTGTGGCGCTTAACCTTACGAAAGCCTTCGACACTGTTAGTCACACCATCCTGCTTGAAGATATCTTCCAATCCACGCTACCGAATTTCACCAATCGATTTCTAGCCAACTATCTGGCCAGCAGGCAATCATATGTAGAGTTTCGCAATGCTAAATCAGGGTATAGGAAGTTGAAGCAAGGAGTTCCTCAGAGAGGGGTTATTTCACCGCTCCTCTTCAACTACTATATTTCAAAGCTACCACCTTCCCCGACAGATATCAAACTTATCACCTACGCGGACGACTGCACTGTCATGGATTCCAGTAGGAATATAGGCGAAATTGTAGACCGCATAAACAGTTACCTGCCGCACCTATCCACCTACCTTACCTGCAGAAATCTGGCACTGTCACCTACAAAATCCTCAGCCACCATCTTCACAACATGGACTAAAGAAGTGAACCACAAACTCAACAACATCGTAGATGGTAGGGTCATCCCCACGGTGAAGTACCCTAAAGTGCTTGGAGTGACTTTTAACAATCAGCTGTTCTTCAGCAGATATGCGGAAAACGTATCAAAAAGCATCGGCAGCAAGAACAGAGTCCTCAAAGCACTGCCCGGTACCACCTGGGGGAAAGACAAGGAAACTCTACTTATCACCTACAAATCAATCGGTCGCTCAATTGCCAACTACGCAGCCCCAGTTTGGTCTCCACTCATTAGCGTTACTCAATGGAAACGCCTGCAAACTGCTCAAAACGCGCCCTCAGAGTTGTAAGGGGATGTCACACAATGGCCCACGAAGATCACCTACACATGGAAACGAAGGTATTAGGTATCAAGAACCACTGTGAACTTCTTAGTAAACAGCACCTAATCAACTGCCTCTATCCACAACACCCAAACAACAGCTTTGTGACCGCACCCACACCGTTCCGTTACATTCGCAATGATCTCCGCCTTTACCTCCCTGACATCGGCCATCTTGTGGAGAACGGCCATCGATCCCTCGAAGAGCTGCAGGCAGCCAAAAGGATCGTCCACGTTGAGTCGGCAATACAGAATATGCGTGACAACATCGTGCTCGGGCGTAGACCGCCACCATACTCTCGCAGCTACGCTCTGGAGCTAGCCGGTTTCTTAATAGCTACTTGGCCATAGTGAACCCAGAAGTCACTGACAACTGTCCAGACTGCGGGGGAAGCCCTCACGACAATGGACATCTATTTGACTGCCCCAGCCGCCCCACTACATTAACAACAGCTTCGCTCTGGACACACCCGGTCGAGGCAGCCACGTTCTTAGAACTCGACACTAACCTCAATGCCCCTCCCCCCCATTCCTCCACACTCCTTATGCACACCATTTCACCTACCTCTTCTTTCACATCTTGTGTTGACCAGCCCATCTTTACTGACGGTGAACTTAATTGAAGATGCTAATCTCTTTTTTCTTTTGGGTTTGTTTTTTTCCATAC
>JAWNPW010000717.1:3637-14219 GCA_035078745.1 Diastata ussurica
GTCAGAAGCACACAAGCAGCCGCACTCAGTCAACAGTCAATAAGAATAGCGTGAGATACAGTACGGCCATCTTTAGAATTAAACACCTTTGACAGCAGAATATCGAAAAATAAAAAAAAAATGGAAGTTAAAAAAAAAAAAGTGTTTGCGAAAGCTGCTTTACATGTTCTTTGAAGCATGTAGGCTTCATAGACACGCTTGCTCGCCAATGAAACGACTCTGTTTCTCCTTGATCAAATGAATAAAAGATTGAATGAATGACTGTGAAAGAGAAACCGAATAAACAAATAGCAAAGCATAATTCTAAAATGTCTTTGGAGCAATTCTTCTGAAGCTTGACAAGTGACAAATGATGCGTAGGTCGCGCAACTAATCAGCTTTAAGAGAACTCGATATTCATTCGCTATGAAAGAGAAAAACACAAAAAAAAAAAGAATAGAAAAATAAATCAAAAAATCCGACATAAAAAGATAAAAATGATCGCATCTATTTTACGCTTGTATAATTAATTAGTTTGAGGACAACTAATTGTCGTTGACCGATAGATAGAATTCAAAGCAGCAACAGCGGAAGGTATGAACGTCAATTGGAGCGTTATGTTCTGTGCTAAAAATATCAATTTTCTTGTATGGCAAGACAAGAAGACAAACAAATAATAATACCAGCTAACTGGGTGGCCTACTGACCGAACCCAATAACAACAACAACGAAAACAAATTGGAGAAAAACCTTTGTTTTGAAGAAAAGAAGAAAAAGGAAAGATAGTATTGAAGCTAGTAAAGTGTGTATTATCAAACGACGACGTCAGACAAAACACGTACAAACAATTTATACCGCCAGCGGCATATTTTCTGTTGTTGTTGTTGCTGTTGTTATTGCAGTTGCAATTGTATTGCATAATGTAAGCTTACAACATCGGCAAGCAACGAGGCAGAGACAGCGACAGACAATATCAGCCGAGATGGAGACACGGCGAGCGATAATTTTAGTTACAGATGGTATGTCTGTCTCTCTATCAATTCGTTCGCAGTGCTGCCAACTTTTATTTTCGAAAGTCGACTAAAAGCAAGAAAAAAAATTATGTTATATAAATGAATTCAAAAATTATGAATGTCTATCTGAAATCTTTTTGGTTTAGAATTCAACAATATTTCTTATATATAATTGCGTGGTATAATTGATTTCTCTCAAATATAGCTAAATTGGCAACTGATCAACCTGACAATGACGAAATAGTAAATATTATTTAAGTGATAAAAGACTTTTATACATAAATAATTAACGAAGCTCAAAATTGGGTAGAGCTAATTTTTTCCCATATATAGCACTATTAGACAAACAAGCGAGAAAGGCCTTCTTAAATTACCGATCACGAAACTACTTTAAATTTTCGAAAACTATATAGTAGTTGGTTGTTCTTGCTGATCAACATAGTCTCAATTGGCCTCAACTAACATACACCACGCGCTACAAAAATTGGTTTACCTAGATTGGTGTGCTAGAACAATTTCTTGAGTACATATATGCAGTTAAATAAGGTGTAAGTTACTTAAAAAGGATCAAGAAGGAAGCAAATTCAAATTGTCCACATCCAACCTTCACCTCCATCCTCCTCTTCCATCATTCTCCTCCTTTTTACTCCAACGTCGATTATTTTATTCACCCATCCTCCTTTTCCGCTTCACTTTTATACTTATACTCCATAATGTTCCTCCTCCATTTTCCACCTCCATTCTATTTGATATTTCTCCTCCCTCATGCTTCTTTTCCATCTCCCGTCTCCATCCTAATACTCCATTTTCTACCTGCTTGGTCTTCCCCCAGTTCGTCGTGCTCTCTTTTATACGTTGCAAAGTATGATTTTTCAAAATAGTCGTATACCTAATAGATATTCTTGACCGAAAATACAAAAATCTTTAAATTTGCAATAAAAAATGAGAAATAATCGGGATAAAAACTATTCTATCTTCCTAAGTTTGAAAAAACCACATATTATAAAAGAAAATTCATGAAAATCGGTTGAGTAGTTTCGGAGTTCTTCGCGGGCAAAGTTTGTGACACTGAATTTTTATATATATAGATTTAATACCAACGCACGACTAGTCTAATTAAAAATCATAAAAGAGCGGCAAAAACGCCAAGTTGGCAGCACTGTTCGGTTCGTTCGTTGCGATCGCTGCAAGTGTGGTCCGCACCACGAAAAAAAAAAAAAAAAAAAAAAAAACTACAAGCAAGCTTCTTTTTTTAAATCAACTTATTACGTATCTAATTTACGATGTTGGCGGTGACGGCGGGTGTATGCACGTTTTACGGGTGTGTTTGTATGTAAGTCGGGCACATAAACATACACATGCGCACTATAAGATATATCCAAGTTTCAAACCTAAAATTACCGCCAATTTACTAGTCACACTTTTTTTCTTTTCTTTTTGGCGTGTTTACAATTTAAAGTCAGTGCGCAACTTACTACGTGCCAGCGTCTCCTTATTGGAATTTTAAAAAACAAAAAAAAAGGAATTTACAACAAAATATTACGTGCGGCTTATTTTTCATTTTTTTTTTTTTTTTTACCAAAGTTTATACTTATTTGAAATGTTAACGCAACACGCAACGCTTTGAAGTCGCCAGAACTGTTGGTAGCCAAACATAATCGCCGCCACTATTGTAAAAGTTGTAGAAAAAGAAAACCAAAAATTTGTGATGATAAGGTATTTGTGGAAGAAACGTAACTAATGCTATTGATTATTTGAAGAAGTGTGAAGACATTTAAATGCTTCTTAGAAAATGATTAATTCTCTTTTTTGTTCTGCTTTGTTTGAGATTTTATATTGAATATTTGAAAATTTGTTTATGGTTTTTTTTCTGTTTTCTTCCAATGCTTTGGAAAATGCAGCATCATAATGACAGCAGTAAACATTTTCTTAAATACGCATTTTGTTTATTTATGTGTTGTTTCCTCAAATCTAATGCCTGATTGTCTTGAAATTTTATTGAAAAATTCATTGAGAATGTTGAGAAATGAACAAAAGATTGTTTGCTAATGGAAAATTAATTAATGTTTCATTGCTATTGGACAAAAAAAAAAAAAAAAAAAAAAAAAAAAAAAAAAGAAAAAAAATCTATCGAAGTTTGAAAAACGCCTTTCCTCAGCTGTGAGAACTTTTCGCTACTGCATTTCTCGAAAGTAGTGCTAGGTTTTGATTACCTTCCAACAAAAAACATTTTCCTCCTTATGTAATTCAAGCTTGCGCGCAGCTGCATTATTTACCATTAAATCGTGAATATAATGAAATACAAAATAAATAAGCCTAAAAGACACCAAGCAGCTGACAGCTGATTGAACACATATCGTGTGGAAAGTAACCACTATCGAATCAAAAAAACGGTAGCAAATAAAATATGAAATTTCAAAATATGATATGTAACTCTCTCACGGCTTAACAACAAAGCAATGGAGCAGCAAATCAACCAACAACAACATACACAGGCAGACAGACAGACAAACAATCGAGTAGTAGGGAAGCCCATTAGGCGCACCCTTTCAATCAACAAAATAAACACCCGAGAAAAATAACGTCAATGAAAAAAATCGAGCTAAAAACCAAAAGAGTAATTGAGACGCAACCGAATCGTTCACTATAAAAATTGTGTATTTCCTTCAAACTAAAACCCGAATTAAAACATTTTTATTTATTTAATGATTCAATTTTGTTTTGTTTTTTTTTTTTTGTTTGTTTTTTTTTCTGCTTGCATTCATTGCAATCGATCAAAACCAAAATTGGTTGTCTATCTGTCTGTCTGTCCGTCCGTCTGTCTGTCGTTTTAGCAGAGCAAGTAAAATCGATATTGTCACACACTATCGAATGTCAGGCATTTGTTAAGTAAACATAAACACACACCACAGCACACATACACACCACACGCACATATTCTGCACTTTAGTCTTGAAAGACTCAGATATTCACATACATTAATAAATTTATCCAGCAAAACTACCGTTTGATCGATCGTTTTGATTAAAAATGCAACACATTTTCTATGATCTGTCGCAGACAACAACTCACATTTCACAAAATACATACATACATACATATTAATATGTATGTGTGTTTATGGATAACTTAAATGTCTGTCTGTCTGTCTGTCTTAGACTGTCTGCCGCGTTTATTTATGCTGCTACATAAGTCTATGCCTACGGATCGTGTTTGTTGTATTTTGGCATGTCTGTCTCTGCCTATCCAGATACAACAAGCAAAATGTTTGTTAAAGTGAAATTAACGTCGCTCAAGACAGACCGACATTAAAACAATTCCATTTTTGTTCATATATAGCTACATTTACTTATGTACATAAACATATATTTGTATCTATAAATACATATGTACAAATGCGTAACGATCTATCTATATATCTATGTATATATGAATATCTGTCTGTCCGTTGTTATTATGCTGCGTACACATGCTTACATTCGATTGAAATACATGTATATATGTCCGCGTATATTAGGGTGGGTCAAATTGTTCTGGACACAAAAAACAGAAAAAGCGTAAATTCTAAGAAAGAATTTCACCAAGAAACCATTGGTCTAAAATGAAAACCTCTATCGCGCTAATAGATTATATAGATGTGTGATTCTAAAACAGTGTTTCGCAAAGCGTGTGCCGCGGCACATTGGTGTACCGTCAAGGTTTTGTGAGGATAATATACCTAAAAATAGCTATTTAAATCCAAGAAGCCTCATTCTCTCGCTGAAACTTTAATTGTACCTGCCTGTGAAGAAGATATCAACATTGATGATATCAACATTATGATTATCCAAGAAGCCGCTAAGGAAATCGAAAAAATGCCAGCGTCACTAGATATTGGATATTTCTAGCGACATTGAATCAACGTTAATTGAAATATTAAGACTTAGTGGATATACTGATATCAGTGGATCCACGCACTTCATCTTCTTGGATACTTACCGATAAACGAGCAGGAAGAATTCCTGGAGTTAAAACTGGTTGGGCATTAAAACTAAAATTCTGAAGTAGAGCTAGAACATTTTTGGCTGCATATAAAAAATGAGTATTTACTGCTTTGAAAGCGGCCTGTTGCAATCATATTACCATTTGCAACAAAATGCTTACGCGAATTGGGATTTTCAAGTCTTAATACTATTAAATCGAAAAAAAGAGAACGCCTGAGGACGATCAATGAAGAGATGAGAGCTGCCTTATCAACAATTGCTTTTCATATTAGGTATGTTAATTTTAATTTTTTCTTTGGTGTACCTCTAAAATTTCTTGATTTGATAAGTGTACCTTGAACACAAAAAGTTTGCGGAACACTGTTCTAAAACACTATTATCACTATTATTAAATACTACGAATATCGTTGGATTCGAAGGGAAATTCGTCAGTTTTCCAAATCTGATCTGAAAAAAAAACTCTGAATTTCAATTTTGGCAACAAGTTTTGAAAAAATTGTCATAAATGACTGGCAACTTGCAATTAGCATTAAAAATATCTTAATGACGAAATGATATAATGTCTTTTTTCTTCGATAATGAAATACTGTTTCTTGTGGCAACAAGGAAACAATCCGAATTATTTTTAAGAAGTGACACAAGAGCAGAAGAAATGTAGAGGCTTCGTTAATGTAAAGCAAAGCGGCAACTCCAATCTGTTAGCCACACAGGCGAACCAGTGCAATGGACTATCCAAAGAAACTTCAAACCTTCTCAAAATACACTTTTCAGTTCCACTATTTCTAACTTCTCCAGGACAGCAATTACAGAACATGTCGTGATAAATGTTTCCTAATGATGCATTCTTATTTCAGCTTTTCTTTAGTGTCAACGTTTTCGGCTTCAACTTTTATGTAGCATTAAAATTCGGGATTTGGCTCTTTAAGAACTACTAACAGAGACTCTAACAATTTTTGGGTGATTGTTTTCCACATTTTTCGGCTCTATCCAATGCATTATTTTTCATACCTTTAAAATAGAAGGCTAACAGATTGGAATTTCCGCTTTGCTTTGTTATCAAATCGTTTGTGACCATTTTCTCACAACTTGTTGCCAAAATTTTGCTTGAAATTCAAAGTTTCTTTTCAGATCGAATCCAACGATATACGTTTTATTTAATGGAAGTGATGATAGTGTTTTTGAATCAATTTTCTTAGAATTTTCCGTAGATTACGTTTCTGCTAGACGCTTTTTTATAAAAACGATTGATCCACCCTAATGTGCATTCATGCATATCGCATGCTGCAAATATGAACATCTGATAATATGATTCATGATGATGATGACGATCATCACTCGTTCAAAAAATATGTTTAACTGCAAAAAAAAAAAAAAAAAAAGAAAAGACGAAAACGAAAACAAAAAATTTAAAGAAAATAAAATTGTGTCTCGCATTTCAGCGTTTTCTGCATAGTTTTTCTTGCTGCTGCATCCCAATCATCATCAGCATGCATCAACAGGAAAGCATACATATCACTGCTGTTGCTGCTGGTGCTGTTGTTGTTGCTGACTGCTTGCCGCCTTTCCTCTTTTGGTTTAGAGTTTATTTTACAATTAATGAAATTCGATCGTTTTATTAACTGTATATTTGCAGTTAACGAATGAACAAATGAATAAATGAACCAACGATCGAACGAACGCACAAATATAACAAATACAAAATTCAAACGTACACATGGTAGAGTACGACGAATCGAAAGATCAAAATCGAACAATGTATCTTTTTTTTTTGTTTTTTGCTTTACTTGTGGATGATCGTTATTTGTAACATATGCGCGACAACAGCGACCGAACGACTGAAGTTGACATTTCTTATGGCACTTTGGCATGATCTGCTTCTGCTGCTGCTGTTGCCACTGATCCGCAGAGAGCTCGCGATCCCCCATTGCTGCCGAAGGCGCCCCTACCAAACTACATTCGATCGTACGAACGAACCAACGAATGAGGCGAACCAATCAGCCAGTTAGTCTACGGCTGTGACTTCTACTGCTTCAACATTTTACGTTCATTATAGATTTAAAAAAAAAAAATGTTTTTTTTTTTCGTGCACTTTGGTTTGCTCTTATAAAGTTCATTAGACAATATGTTTTTTTCTTGTTGTTAGTTATGTTGTTGCTATTATTGTTTTTATATTGAAAAATTTTCACTCATGCCTAGTGTTGCCATACAGAATATATTCGATTGTTAGGTCGTTTTATCTGAATTGGAAATAATGTTGTATGCAATAATATAATAATTTTGAATCTTCCTAGGCCGATTTCCATAGATTTTCAGTTCACTCCATACTCAGCCAACCTATTGGGCTGAGTTCGATACATCTTTTCAAGAATAAACTAAAGTGATTATTATTCCATAGCCATCTTTACGAAGACACACATATTACTTATGTTGTTCCAAGCTTAAGTATTAATTCAAAAATGCATACTCAATACAATTCGAAATGTCATTAAATGTGCTAGTCCAGTGAAATGGTCAATAAATTAGAAGCTGACAGCAAAAATCATTGGCTATCCATACAAAAACTAAACGTTCATTTTATGTGTTGAAAACTTTATGGAAATTAATAAAATATCAATATGATGTCGGTGCCGCCTCTAAATGTAATAAATAAACAGTAAAATTTAACAGTTCGCAATGAAGTTCCGAATGTTAAAAAAAAACGTGAAAATGAGAAAAATCAGTTATTCGAAATATCGTAGACAAAAAGTCGAATAATGTTTTGAAATCAAGCATTTACAAAATGAAAACAGTTTATTATGAATGAAAAATTATTTAGCAACAATTTATTTTTGTAACTTACTTAATTAAACAAAGCAGCTATTGTTGTTCGATCCTATTGTAGCTCTATTGGTATCTGTAAAATCTGATAAGATTCTAATTCGAAAGTGCTGATATCTCCGATTAACATATTATAAGCAATTTAAGCAAAATATTCAAGGAATCCATCCATTAAGGCTCGTTTTCTCATTTCAATGATACAAATAAATTGAACGATAAAGAGCTTTCCAAAAACAAAATACGTAGGCAGCTTTGTATTTTCTTCTTTGCAAGCTCTTTATCGTTCACATTATCTTTATCATTCAGATGAGAAAACGGGCCTAAGTCATCCAGAAGGTTAAGATCGTTCTCATCATTTAAGCTTTATCTATTTCTCTTCAGATTAAAAATCTTTATGGCGAAACCCCGAAAACTTTCGATATGCCTCGAAAATCTTCTCCATACAACATTTGACAGTTCGTTTGCGAGGCTCCAAAACTTTCGAGGGTTTCAAGACGGAAACGCAGCTTTTGAAAAATGAAAATATTTATACTAAAGAATTGAGACAGCTGAATGAAGCACAGAATGTTATTGTTAGTTATTCTCGAGTTCGTACAATTTTTTTGTTGTAGAAAAAACACTTTTTGGATGGGTATATGCCCGTCGGTTCGTAAATCTAGCGTCTAAACTGTTTTCAATGGTGTTGGACTATATTTGGACCTTAATTGGTTTTGATATGCAGATGTGTTTTGAATCCGACTTTTCCTATTTAAAACTCTATTCGCATTCTAAGGTTTTCAAGATAGCACTACAATTGTATAATGAGACGGACCAAAGCAAATCGAATCTTTTCTATATAGCATGATTACAAAAGGAGCTTTTTTTTCAAGACATCAAAAGTTTCAAAAGTAATTTGTTAGTAAAAAGGTAAGAAAAACCAAATGTAGCTAACTGGCAACACTATTCATTGGCTAAATTCAACGCCAATTGATTGGTTCACAGACAGACAAACACATCCGAAGCATTCATTAACCTTCATTAGGCTAAACTATTAGCGATAAATTGTTGTTAATTTTCAGTTTACTCGTATTATTTTATTTTTATGTTCATTAATTTTTGTCGTTTATTTTTATTTTATTTTTTTTTTTCTTTAGCTTGCATTTCAGCACTGCAACTGGATCTTTTTGTTGTTGTTATTATTGAGAATTGATTGCTGTTGTTGTTAGTTGTTATTTTTGTTTTTGTTTTCTAACTTAATTGATTGCACCATTTATTTATTTGTTATTATTTTCGTCATTGTCATATTATATTTATTTTTCAAACTAACAAATTGTGTGAGAAAATTTGTTATAAAACATGAACAATTGAATTTGTTACAGTAATTTTGTAATTATTTTCATATAAGGTCAATTTTCACCCATAAATTTAGATCAATGTTATATAAAATATATTTCATGTGAATTCGCATCATTTTCGCTTCAATATACAATTTTCGCTAAGTCGGGTGCTAAATGGATCAAAATTCCTTCTCGATATTCTATGTTAGACAAAGAGTTAAGTCATTTAATACACAGACTCTGTTATGTACAGCTTAATTTTAGGTAACTTCAGTATAATCATCTTCTAAAATTTCGGATCCAAGTAATATTCAAGCCACAACTTTTGATTGTGTTGATTTTTATCTTAATTCAAGCATCAAAAAAAAAGTTAATATAAAATTTTTGTTTCTTTTCGTAACCAAACTTAAAGACATCTCCACCTACTTATTATGAAACTCGATTTATAAACTATATCTATATCCAGCTCAAAATCATTGTATGGTCGTTTTTTGAACATTTTCTGCATAAATTGCCCGAAAATTTAATATTATCATGACCGGAATATACCCACGGTAACCGCTTATACAGGAGAAATATGTTTAAAAACACAATTTTCAAACTGTAACTTTTAGAGAAATCAAAATTTTTACGGAAAAAATAGTCAAAATTATAATTATAAATAAAATTTAAAAAAAATATAAGCAACAAAATTATACAAGTGAGTTCTGTGAAATTTAAAATGCTTCTTGATTGCGGTTTTGAATAATTCTCACCTTGGTAAAAATAAAAATGAAAAAATTCTAAGCAAGTAAAGTTTCAATTTATAAAGTGTTCTACCATTTCATGTTGAAATGGAATCTCTTTAAAGATATTGAAACAATAAAAAAACTTCATGATAATTTCTAAATGTTTACATCACGACACTATCGCAGCTCACGCTTTTCAGAGAAATTATATTTATTTAGAAGAAATTTAGACAAAATTCCAACAATCTTTAATAATTTAAGTGGAACAATATAATAACGTCATATTTAAAATTTTTTTCGATCGGAACACGTTTAATGAACCCGAATTGTCCTTGAAAATTTGAAAAAAATAATAACAAAGGTCATCTTCATTCCATTATTACATTCTGGGAAAAATAATGCAAAATTTTAAATTATCCACAATAAATTGAACATTCTTCAATATGAATTAGCTCTAACGAAAAAAAAAATTTTTTAATTAAAATGTTTAAATTATTATATATATATATATTAGGGCGGGTCAAATTGCATGGAACGATTTTTTGTGATGAAGCGTATAGCAAAACTGAGAAATTTTGCTCAAGAGACCATAGCTCTAAGTGGGATTTGGAGGCCCCCAAAATTTAAAAAAAAAAACCAGTAAGGCGGAGCAGATTAGTATCTTCGGCTTGCACCGAAGCTTCTATACCGTTGTAGTCGGTTATAACCGACTACTTAAATACCCTTCACCTTCTATATTTGCATTT
>JAWNPW010000718.1:0-14216 GCA_035078745.1 Diastata ussurica
GTTTTTTGATCGGACCATTTTTTCGGGTACCTCCAGTACACCGATGTGTGTTTTTGTGACATTTTTGACACTTTTATCGCCATAAATCCTACAAAATACAATATTTTCTTATGGAATTTGGCACATTTATGCCAATCAATGATATAAATATATTCTCTCCAATACTGGGCGTGATTCGCCCATTTTTCACCATTTTATTTGAATATTTGTAATTTTAAAAGAGTTGAGCAACGAACTTTTTACAAAAATAGGCAACCTAAGAAGTTGACTTAAACTTAAACTATCGTTCAAATGCAAATATAGAAGGTGAAGGGTATTTAAGTAGTCGGTTATAACCGACTACAAGGGTATAGAAACTTCGGTGCATGCCGAAGATACTATTCTGCTACATTTCTGGTTAATATACCGTTTTGTTTATTGAAAAAAAAAAATAGATTGCCCTTTCAAAGTGTCATATTTTTAAAACGTAGCATTTGACATAAAAATGTGTAGCACGAAAGATGACTACTAGTAAATATCATCTATTTTAGAGAAGAGATGATATATAACAGTCTGTGATTTTTTCACTGTTCATTCAAAAGAACAATCTGTTCATGTTATCGAATATCGAAAAGAACAGCGATATGTTCTTTTTCATGGAATTATGGTTTTGAAGAAGTCAGATGTTTTTTCACATTTGTTCAAGTGAACAGCGATATCTTGTCCTGACACCGAACTATAGGAGATCAACTGAGAATGAAAGAACAGCTGAGTATAACTTAACAGCAGAACAGTAAGACGTTTCGTTTTTTCATGTTTGATGTTCATTTGAACAGCGATAAGTTATTTTTCACGTAAAAATGTTTTGTTTTTTTTAAAGTAATTTTTTTTGCTCATTTCTGTTTTGATGTATTGATTCTTTTCGATTGATTTTTACTAAATGCAATATACGCAAGGCCGTGCTTTCATTCGAAAAAAAGGATATTTGAGAAAATCTTGATATTATTGGAAAAACTTCAACACTGAGCTAAAAATCTAAGTGAGCACATGAGTAGTTTTGACTCACTGATTTTTTTTCTTTTTAATGAGTGGTAACAAAGAACACTGTTCTTTAAAATTGCGGGATCTCTAATTTATTTTATAAATGTCAAACTTTTTCTATTATCGGAAAAATATTTATCATATTTATCAAAATCAACATCAAAATATTAACGAACAGTAGAATAATTGACCTCATACTTTCTTGAGAGTGCACAAAATGGAAATGGACATTTTCCATGAAGATCAGAAAATTTTTCTTTTGTCAGAAAATATAATGCTAATGGTTTTCTTATCACTGATATGTACGAAGCGTCCAGCTAAATAAAAAGCAAGTGCTCATTTGTTGACTGTCAG
Source organism: Diastata ussurica (assembly GCA_035078745.1). Taxonomy (NCBI): domain Eukaryota; kingdom Metazoa; phylum Arthropoda; class Insecta; order Diptera; family Diastatidae; genus Diastata; species Diastata ussurica. Next base: position 1,375 of record JAWNPW010000718.1, read on the forward strand.
GTATACTGCTTTTTTATTGCTCTCCCTAGGAAAGCTTTCCAATCGACAAAAGCTGAAATTCAAAAGTGTTCCCAGTGTCTCAAAATGGATCAACAAAATCAGGTATACGCTTCAAGAGAATCGTAATTTTAATAAAAAAAAATGCGGTTCTAGCTTGTTCCACGATAGGTCTTGCTTCCAAATAAAATATTCCTGTTTCCGAACAACAATTTTTGGAAATTCGTGCATGGTATAGCGATCAAAATTTAATGAAAAGTAATTCAAAAAACCATTCATATTACTTGAAGCGGTTGGAAACATTAACTAGCGGTTTAGAAACATGCTATTGTGAATAGTGATGGGTTTCTCACTTTCTATTCGTTTTCAAGTTAATTCAAGAAGAAAAAATAAAATTATTTTTATAGATACATATATTGCCACTGCCATTTTTTTATTTTTAATTTTCATTCTAATAAATTTTAAGCATATTTCGATTCGAACTTTGTACACAACAATTATCGAAACAAAAAACCGAAAAAAAAAATTAACTACTCGAAAATTTAACAATGAAAGTTCGCGAAAAAATTTCGAAACATTTAAAAAAAAATCATATTTTTGCCTATATTTACTAAAGTAATGACGCAATATTTCGAATCCATATCTTCATGAATTATATTGGCTAATAATATATTTATTTGGAATTTATACAAGATATTGAACTTTGATTTTAAATTTTTTGACCGATATAAAATGATTCTGTATCACTGTGCAACATTCAGTTCATTAATCAATTCTTAAACGATAGTAGCTAAATTACTTAAAAATCCTTAATCTCCCTTAATCTAATGTTATTACACCGAAACCCCTTTTTCAATATGTTCATTGTTATAAAAAAAAAAAGTAGATATGTAAGAAAGTACATAATTGTAGTCGTAATTGGTTATATGTATATGGCAGGATTATGATATAAGTGATTGCAGCGAGTCATGATGTTGCAAGGATATTAATGCGCAAATGAAGTTAAGAAGATAATTGCCTTTGTACATATTTATTCTTGCAAATACATAATTGGCGCACAAGGAAATGGGTACAACATGAAGGAAACATCTGTGGAAGTGTTTATATGTATGGATGTATGTATGTATGTATGTATGAATGTATGTAGGTGTGTGAGTGTGTGAGTATGTATATGGTTATAATGGGTGTGTATTTGGTTAGATTGTGACGATTTTCTGAACGTTGGAGTGTATGCGTACTAATTGCGCTCACCTCCTGTTGCTCCTGCGCCACTTGCACTGCCGCTCATTGAGCTTGCGCCGCCTACTGTACTACTGTACGCACTGCTATTACTTAATGGATCTTTTAAATTTTGTTTTGTTTCTGTTTCTTTCGTATCTTTTGTATCTTTCTTTCTACGTGTTGGTGTTTTGCGCGGCGTTTTTGCCTGCACTCGACTATTACGCGCTCTCGATGTCGATGACGTCGATGATGCTGGCGAAATGGAACGATCTTCTTTGCCTCTAGGACTACGTCCTCTACTGCTATTACGTGAATTTGCTCGTCGTTTGGTTGCTAACCAATCATCATCGTAATCAGCATCGTATTTACGCTTATGTTTGCGTTTCTTGAAATCAGCATCATCATCATCGTCGTCTATATAATTGAAAAAGAAAAATTGGTTTGTTTTGTTTTTGTTCTAGTTGTTGTTCGAGAAATTGTTGTTTTGAATTTGTGAAGTTATTATAAGTTCAAGGGAGCTTTTCGTTCATTCAAGCGAAGAACGCTGAATGAAAAATATATATAGAATGCACAAATTATAAAAAGGTCATGTGCTTTCTTTCTTATAAATATATATGTATATATATTTTATTTTGTTTTTGTTTTTTTTTTTTTTTTTTTAACTAAATTGCAACCAATTTTCAATAAATTTGTAAAGCCACGAAATTAAAAACAAATATATATATATTTTCTTTTTTTTTGATTTTGCTACGTTGCATTGTTGACCCACCTGTACCATCGTCAATGTAATCTAACAGTTCTTTTTTCGTTTTAAGATCGGCTGGACTCTGTAAACTAATTGTATCGGTGGCATCTTCGCAAAGCAGCTCGTCGCCTTCTTCGCCAGCATCTAATGTTAGGACGCTCTCTTTCAGCACCGCTTTAACATCATCGGGTATATTTGGATTCTGTTGAATTTCCTCTAAATCCAGATCTGGATTGCGTTCTTTGAATGATTTCGTTTTTGTTGGATTACATTGTTTTTTCATTCTGTAGAAACAAATGGAAAGAATTGTTCAATTGTGTTTCTCAACAGAAATATTTGGAGGTTGGACACATACTTTTTATTAGACATAACATCCAGATGTGTTGGTAACGGCGCTGCTGTTATAGTATTGGGTGGATCTTCAGGATGCTGTCCAATATCGCGTCCTTCAAGCCACGCTTCATAACGATCAGGTTGGAATCGTTTCACAAATGTATCCATTGAAATTTTGACCATATCATTGCTGTTGATTGAATTTGTTTCAATTCGAATATTTTCTAACAAACACACAATTATAAATCGTTTATACCTGCAGGTACATTGTGTTGCACGCTTGCCGTACTCTATCCAACGTTCCATGGCGAAATTTGTCGATTCGGCACAATTGAAGCCGTGATTGAAACCAGCATGATACCCAAATGGAAATGTGATCATTATTTCGCCAGATTCTTGTGTAATCTAAATAACGTAGCAAGCGGAGTTGTCAATTTTGGGAGTGTTGATATTTTTTATTTGCTATAATTGAACTACTCACCTTATTCACTGGTATATCATGTTGTTTGAGTATGTGTGGCGATATCAATGTCATTTTATGACGTAGATATGCGCTACAATTTTTAAAACTCGCTGGGAAATACTGATCGGCAACCTTTTCCAATTTTCGACCATATTCTGGCGGTACTACGTACCACGTTTTGGGTGCACCAAAATGTAGATAATTTATCGAGTAGAGATCCATGTCTTCAGTATGCCAAGCAAAAGTTGTCTTCCACATGCCAAAATATAAATATGCTGTATTCACACCATCAATCTGTATGCCGTAGTCCTCATTGACAAAATCCAAAATTGTGCCAAGACGATTAATGTTCCAACACTATGAAAAACAGACCCAAATATAATTATATATTCAATTGATTCATTTCATTCGGATAGTCATTTAATGTAATTACATCTTGTTCTGGATCCGTAATGCTGCCACTGACATCGGCACCATAGATCGGTGCAACATATGTTATATTCTTCCAATATTTACGTTCGAGATCTTCGTAATCGAAGTGTTTGGGCGTCGAATAGCGTTCTGTATTTGCCAACTCACTAAACTGTCTGACTGTAAGTGGTTTCTTTTGTATATTGATCTGTTGATAATATCCCTGTTTACCGGTAACAACTTGGCAAATAGGTGCTGGTATCATTATATTTAATGCGTCGAGATCATCATAGCCGCTCTTGCGTGGAACCCACTCTGGCGGTGGCACAACTTTAGCCAAACCGGCTTTGTGTGCACCTTGAGATTCCATATATGCGACATATTTTGGGAAATCTTTGAATTCCTCCCAAGTTGGGCGAAACACCATAATCCGTGGTACATCAGCGTTGGAGGACATCGCGAATGAATGCCCAAAAAACACTTAGTATCCTTTATTTTGGTTCAACTACAATTTATGTTGTCGTTGTTATTTGAAAATTTATAGACAATATCTATGAAAAAATAATAAAAATATATATCGAAAATCATTAGGATGAAAGATATCATAAAAAAGATCGAATGATTGTGCAACGATTTTTAAAGAAGCAAGTATTGTTTGGGTTTTATACTTGTCTTCGGTGTTTTTATGTATTTTAAATATTTTCTTTTCTATTCTAAAGAAATATTTCATTTTCTATTCTAAAGAAACTAGTATTCATAATATGATGATCTATTAATTTTTTAATAACGATGTCAGTTTCTTTGCACACGAAAATTTCTATTTCTAGAAAAAAAACCCGATCAATAAATAAAACACATAAACCAATTCTTCATAGTTCTTTTCTTGAAATAATCCCAGGTAGCGAAGACTGACAAAAATTAAAAGCAATTATGTGATTTCGATTTCAAAATTGAAACGCTGCTCATAGATTTTAAGACATAAATTATGTGACTATCCAAGGAAATGTTGATGTGTTATTTACCTATGTTATGAGATGCGAATCGAAAGTGATTTCGAATCGGAATGAAGGTGTGATAAGTTTTGATCCGAAAATTTGATATAAATATGCTTTCGAACTTGTTCCCATACGAATAAACTCATGAATGATAGAGTGCGAAAAACTTTCGACAGCTCCGAATTGAATTCAGTCAGAATAATATTATTCAAAATCAAAACTTATGACACCTTCATTCGGATTTAATTTCACTTTCGATTCGAATCGATTTTTATGACATACGAGATTATTTATTTTTATCAAAGAAGAACTTCAAAGCTCCGTAACACTCAAACATCCACAAAGATGGATTTCAAACCATGCGATCCCGGGAAACTATTGTGATTTAGCTGGAAGTTTATTTCTTCATCCAAAGACTACCATAAAATGGAGATGTGAACATTAATTATTAAATCGATCTAATACTTTGTTAGTTTCAAATACTTCGAGCGACAAATTATCTACTTATCTTCATGATAAAATAAGATCATCAGTGTATTTGTTGTGTATCAATTATATTTCATTTTTTCTATGTTTTTAGGTAGTAAGTAATTCTATCGAATTTTTCTCGAACCGGGTCTTTCATCCTTATATTGTTAAATTTTCTACATTGAAATGAAATTGTATGGCTGCAACCTTCCATTGTATTCAATCAAATACATTCAGATAAGTGAGTCAGTCATTGCAGAAAGTATGGTTTATCATTATTCGATCGACTATTTTTTTATGTACTTAGCTCCAGAAGTTGTGCTGTTAAACCATGATTTTCATTTGAGGTTCAGTGAAATTTCAATTATTCCACAAGCAATGGATTGCAATTATTTGAATCGAATATTGATGTAATACTTAATTTCTAGGTTGTTGAAATTGAAATGAACAAATTAATGAAGATCATGTGTTAAACACAGGCGATCATCAATTTTCTATACCAGAGTGGAACTCTCTCTGTGACAATTTTTTTCTAAATTCTGTTCGAAATTAAAATTTACCAATTATTATGATTTTATTCTTGGAAATCATAAACCCTTTAAAAGATTTGGCAACTGTGAAAATTAATCGGAAATCATCAAAAATAATACAAAAAAATTAAAAAACAGGTGATTTTCAAATATATGTCTTATATATAATTTTCGTATTGATTGAGTTCGAGTAGTTTTGTTTTTGTTTGTATAATCTGTATAATGTGACAGCACTGGGAAGGTATTGAAGGTACAATCTACTGCTTTTATGTACATATCATGAGTCATTGAAAAATACTAGACTTTCCAAAAAAAAAAAAAAAAAAACAATAAGTTGGCACATGAAATATCGTAAAGATGCAAATAGGCATTATGTCCAAACAAACCACTTTTTTAGAGCAAGTTTCAATCCAATTACACATTTTGTTAGAATTTTGCAATAAAAAATATAATAAATAGCATTCGATTGTTCAAGTTGTGAATAATTAAAGAAAACAATTTTAAATAAATCAAAGAAATATGTATATGCTCTGACCAGAATAAGAGCCAAATACATGGGGAACCAATTAGTTAACGACCTATCTGATATCTCCCAAGTAGATATTAATAAATAACCTTTTTCAACCGAGCAGGCTTGATATAAATTGAGAATTTACACCAATATATGGTTTTCCCCCAACACTATAACTAGTTAGTTAGTTAGTTATTGATATATAGCTAGTCCAATGAAGTATTCAATAGGTCAATTGTAGACAATCATAAATATAAACATTCACATTGTTAAGTAGGAGATACGTGAATCAAATGTTGAAGTCGGAAGAAATGTCATTAATATTAAAGGCAATATCTGAAAAGTTGTTGCTTTATGAGACGTGAAGACATTAAATAACTCACAGTGAAGACGTTTCAGCTAAGAGTTGTAAAAAGTAATCCGAGTAAATTTTATTAACAAACGCGGAGATGGTTTTTGTTCGAAAAGTGTTATTTTTTTTTGTATTTTATTTCTAATTGGGCAAGTTTTGAAAACATTCCTTAATTTCGGTTCAAATACGCAGGCTGTGGCACGGACATTACCTGAATATTTAGAAGTACATACATCTTTGTATTTTGCTACGTTCAGTTGAGCTTTATAAAATGAACAACTACGCCATCAAATTATATGTAATTTATTGATAATATTATCTGATTACATTTAAATGAGTGGATAAATCGGTTTATTTCAATCTTAAGCCGTGTAATATATTAAAAAATAATAAAATTATTAAAAAATGAATATTCAACCATAGTGAAATAAAAAAAACTCGATAGACTCGTATATCCAAAAGAGATACAACTCGAAATGTCAAACTCATAATAGGTACAAATAAACAGAATTAATGTGAAGTAGACAAAAATAAAAATAAATATAATAAGAAAAGAAATAACAATAAATTTACGCAATTGGCTACGCAGAAAACTGTACCAACCACCCGATGACGAGAAAAAGGAAAACTAACTAACCGACAGACAGACAGACCGAATGACAACAAAAGGATATGCGAAAACGAACAGCAGCAATGAAACGAATAAGTCGAAAAGTGACTGAAAGAAAGAAACAACAAACAACAAACGAATGAAAAAGCACTACAAACGATTATAACAAGCGACACTACTCGAATTGACGAATACATTAAAAGTAACGAGTCGAATTGAATCGAGTTGTATCGCAAAATCTAACGAGTAAACCACGATTAAGCTGTGCAAAATTCGATTAACACGAACAAAACTTACATTAGTTTGAATATGAAACGCACTCCAAACGTTTAAAGTTGGAACTATGTATAAATAATTGTTATAATGGAGACGAAGATGACTCTGTGGCGGCGGCGGCGGCTAAATAGCGTCGTCTACTTTTTGGCAGTGACAGCTTCAGTCGATTTTCAATTTTTCTTCTTTTTTTTTTTGCCCCTCTTATTGTTGTTGTTGTATATGTAGATTATTGCACATTTTCAGCAATGTATATCGCCATTTTTAAATTTTTCTTTTTTTTATTTTAACATTTTTCTTCAACTAATAAATTAAGTTTTTTTTTGTTTTGTTGTTGTTGTTGTATTTCACTTTATTGTGAAATGGTTTTTTTTTTGGTAGAACTTTAAATTTGGCAATATTATTGCACGTTTGCTTACAAATTGTTTGTAATTCACAATAGATAAGTTCCAATTTAACATAAATTTCCTTGCAAATTTTTATATATATTTCGTAATATTTTTTTTTTAATTCTTTGGTATTGCGTTGTTATATTTGGAATTTTCGTATGTATTATATTTTTGATTAAAAAAAAAAAAAAAAAACATTTATGCATTTATCTCGTTCTTTTTTTTCTGCTTTTTCTTGGCTTTCAGGCAATAAGTTTGCTTTTGAAATGCGCACAAATAAACCGACGTACGTATCCAAATGTCCTTTTTTATAAAACTGTTCATACGCGTCTGAGATCCGAACGTAAACTGAACTCTCGAACGAAGACAATTCAGAGCCGAAGCCAAAGTATATGTAAAAGAAACGTTTGCCTGAAAACATACACAGGCCCAACGAGGACAACAAGGCAAGCATTGAACACACACACACTCATAAATACATAGCTCATAACACTAGAGAGCGTTGTCCTTTTGATGCGTACAACGAACGAACGAACGAACAAACGAATGAATTTGTGTGAAGCGAAAATAGCGGAAAATAGTGTAAAAGCAATTGATAAAAATAACAAGCTGCAAGGAAAATCAACGGAACAGGATATATACACACACACACACATATATAAATAATTATATATATATATATATATATATATTTATATATGTACACACATAGATAAAACTTTGTATATAGACTTATATTTTGCTCGCTTTTTTTTGTTTATTTTTTTTTTTTTTTCGTATAAATTATCTTTTGTCTGTTGTAAGTCAAGCCACAAATACATGCAAGCAAAGTAATATAACAACTTGTATAAGCAAAACTAAATATTCACATTCGCGAAAAAAAAGAGAACACAAATATAAAATGGCACAACATTTAAGTCTAAGTTTCGACAAAATTGTAATTCAAAACATGAACTTGTCTGTCGGCATAACATATTTAGTATTCAACAAATTTTGCCACTAAAGGATATCCTTTTATATACAAATATCCATACATATGTATAAAATGAGAGTACATAACTGATAAAGAAAAAGTATTTTCAATATAAACTGTTAGCTTCCAAACTCTATTGTCAATTCGGCGCTTTATTGTACGCAGCAACTCTCAATGTTTTATTTTAGTTTGTTTTTTTTTTTCTTGAGGCGTACGTACGTGCGACAATATAAACAATAACAAAATTATATTTGTAACGACAACTTTACCTGATTCAATCTGTTGTTGTGTATCTGCGCCGATTTACCCTCAGCTTGTTTAGTTAGTTGTTGTAGTGTAACAATGGCAGTAAGGCGTATATGTACGTAGCGCGTGCAAGGATCAACAACAATTTTACGGATTTACATTTACAGATTTATTTTATTTTTACTATTATAGATTTATTTATTATATATTTTTGTCGTCTATTTCGTTTTGAGTCATAAATTAAATTCCAACTGCGCCGGAACTATCAACTGTGCTTGCAAACTAGATGATACGGCACCCAACGAATTGACTTACTCGCAAAAAAAATAAAAAATGTTCTCACAGAACGGACTTAAATACAAAATTTCATATCTTCATAAATAATAAAGCTTTCCATTCAAGAGATTAGAATTGAACGATTTTGACAGTTTTATATGGCAGCTTTATCTAATTTTGACTTGAAACAATACCAAATTTTGACTCAATATCTGAAAAATTCAAATTTAGTTTTGAAAGACAAACAGACAGACAAACAGATGGTCATGTCTATATTGTTTCCTTTTTCGATGCTGATCAAGAATAAGTACATTTTATGGAGCCTCCGAAGCTTGATTTAAAGTGTTACAACTATCATACAATAGTTAATATCAACTAGTAACTGTGGTGGAAAACAAATCAACATATATATATGTATACATCGAAACTGTATATAGTAAATATTTGTGAAGATCGCTTCACAAATATAGCGCCGAGACCGCTTACAGTCGGTTATATCGCCAATTGAATGTACCTAAGCCAATTTATTTATTCAACCATTATTACAAAAAAGCCAACAAGGCCAATAAAATATCGTAATATATATACACAATTATGCAGTTCTAATAACAACTCCCTAAGATATCCAAGCCACTCGGTAGCTCTATTTAATATTTCAAATTTTTATTAGCACCATTAGCATTTTGTCTGCCTCAACTACTCAATCGATTTTCATAAAATTAGGATTCTGTAAACCTTTCGTTTGATATATCGTTCAACGAAATCGGACGGTAATAATTGGTGTAAAAATGATCACACGCTTTTGTTGCCTATTAATATAATGATGATGATGATACTATTACCTTCGGTGAGCACAACATTTTTCCGGGGAAAAAAACTGGGATTTTCTATATGAAGGACATAAGACAAAATAATATCGTATCAAAATATATCTCTTAAGCTCTTAAAATCAAAAAGCATTTCAAACCTATATCGCCGGAAGGACAACTAAAATGATTTATCTATATTCTTCTATACTACAATTACTCTAAACCCAAGGTGTCGGTCGATCGAACAAAAAATGTAAAAAAAAGGCTTCTATATTAAGGCAGTCCACAAATATTTCGATACCAATAATTCACTTCATTGAACATACACTGAACCAAAAAACATTGTATATCTTACTATTTCCACGTCGATTCTACAACTTTCCACCAAGATTTTGCGTTAAGGTTGAAAATCGTAAATTGGCTATTTTTAGTTGTAGAATGTTCTGTTGCATTCCTCAGCGCATATTAACAATTTTCGTAATCGGTTTGACAATTTCTTCTAGTGGAATCAAAAATTTGTATTTGTAAAATGTACTAAGTTCCATTGTCAATCTCACAACTATTATGAATTGAATAAAAAATAATAATAATAATTTGCTTCCAAGTTTTGCCAGCCCGCTCGTTTTCTTGTAAATTTTTTTTTTTTTAATTTGATTAAAATTATGATTTTTATTAAAATTACTATTTTAAGATACTTATTAACGCATATCAATTAAAAAAAAAATTAAAAAAAAAAATTTATTGATGGATATTAATGGGATTCGAACTCGGTAAAAATAAATCGACATTGTGCGCAAAAATTCTGCATATTTGAATTATATTTTTCAAGTCAAACGTCAGGAATATTCCACATATTTGAGAAGTGTAGTAATTTTGTTGTCTGATTTCCTATAAACATCATCGTCCAACCATAGAAACAACCGGACGGAATTTTTTATGTGAAACATCATTCATTCAGCCGCTGCTGCTCTTCAAAGTGTTATTTATATGAAGACAATAATTGCAAACAAGACACACCAGTGCAAAATGCTCCTACTTACCAGTTTATCGCAGTTCGTTTATGAATGCTCGAATATCATGCATTTAAGCATACACAATTTGGAATAAGTTGTTGCGAATTATATGATGATTCAACTTCAGTCAAAGCAAATCAATTTCTACCATCGACAGCAACACAAAAAAAATACACAAAAATATATATGTATGAGTACAAAAAAAAAAACGAACGCAATCAAATAGTAACGGGACCAGATGTGTGTAGCAGAACTTTGTTGAATTGTTGTTTTTATTTGTGGCCGGCTTTGGAACAAAGTCGACAACTGTGTTTATTACCTACTGAATAAAAATGCGGCGTATTGGATTGCTATTTCAATTTGTTCACATTCTCATTTCACATAAAAAAACCATCGTACTAAAATTAAAATTCAACGATTTCTTAATAATTTTAGAACATTGTTTTTGGGGAAAAATTCTGCTTGTTACAAACAGTTACATAAATCAATGTGCCCAACCAAACAGTCTAGTGTAGTGTACCATCGTGGTGTCGCACAGTGGGAGAAAAGGTCGTTTTTCGAGGTGACCATGGGCAAACAGTTGTAACTTTGAAACGCATAGGAATTTTTGATTGAATTTTTGGTAAAAATAGATAAAACTTCAACTATATCAGAAAACTAAATTTAAAAAAACCGAAATTCTGTTTGATTTTATATGACTCGTTTTGTGCGAAATTGAACGTTTTATGAAGATTTTTGGAAGCGGTTCATGGGGTGAAGGAGTTGAGATAATTACCTCTAGTATGGAACATAAGCTCTGTATATGTCTCTTATATACACATTAGAATGGTTTTGGGGTTGGGTAATTTTTCCGGGTACCTCCGGTACAAAAAAATTGTTATGTGACCTCACAGTTACAAAAATTAATATTTTTAGTTGAAATAAAGTAAGAAGATGTGAAATGATAGTTATCAAGGAATATTGGAAAATGAGACCATTCGGTGCTTTTTTCGATTATTTTCATCCAATTTTCGAAATTTTGATTTTTCGGCAGATTTTTCCATACAAAAATGCTACAATATTTTTTTTGCATACTTTTAGGAACATCTAAAAATTATGAAATTTTTGTTTTCCCCCATACAAAATTTTGTTTGCATACTACTATATGCAAAAAATTGTTTAACATACTTTTAGGACCGGTGTAATATTAGGATTTATTGAAAAGATAAAATTTTCAAACGAAAAAAAGACGCAGCGGGTCCGCCCGTATCATGTATTGTGAAGAGTTAGTTCAGAATACATTGAAATATCATAATAAAGAAAGAACGGCTTCATCACTGTTCATTTGTGACTGTTTTAATACTCCAAAGTTGAAATTTGTGAAAAATCAACGATTTTCGTCAAAAATTTAGTTTTTCAAACCACTAAAATTAATTAATGGAGCTCGTGGCTTATAATGTTTATTCGGCAAATTTATTCAGGTTCAACCAATCTATCATAAAATCAAAAGTTGCGTACTTCTATTTATTGTTTCGAAGTTTTATACTTCAAAGACTAGCAATTTTTTAAGCGTTTGAACACTCAGATTTCGATGTAAAATTTTCAAACGAAAAAAATCTTGTTCCGGTGGGTCGCGGTAGGTCATATTTATTTAGGGAGTTGATGCAAAATACATTGAAATAATTTAATCAAGAAACTTTTGCCTCATCCCACTATATTCCTGAGACTTTATGTCCTCCAAAAATAAAAATTTCTGAAAAATGGACGATTTTTCAAAAAATTCTAAAAAATACTTTCCGACTACGTACAATAAAAATGTATATTGATTATTAAAGGTAGATAGTAGATTTTTATATAACACCAAGTTTGCATAAATCGAATCAGAACTTTTTGAGATATATAGTTGCAAAGTTGTAAAAAAAACCTAGGTTAGAGTGGCTGCAAGTGTTGCCACACATAGACCATGCAAGGTCCATAGTGATACCACGGCATCCCGGATGTTTAGTCGCGTAGATAGAAATTTTTATTTTTAGAGCGTGGGTCGTCTGATAGTTTCGCGGCTGAACGCCTTGGTTTTTGCCGCAAAGTCATTCAGCGCTTTCAGGCTTGTGTTTTCCAGTTCCCTCAGGTTGTTGAAAGTAGTCCGCCCCAGTATTCTGAATCTGGATCTACAGAAGGCTGGGCAGTGACACAGTAGGTGTTCGAGCGTCTCGATTTCGTCTTCATTACAGCATTCACACCTGTTGTC
>JAWNPW010000719.1:0-14209 GCA_035078745.1 Diastata ussurica
CTCCGAATTTCGGTAGAAAATTTTAATAATTTCGACTCGTTGTTGGCTCGTATATCTTTCCATGATGAAATGGCAAACGTTACTGAAGAGAAATGTCAAAAGAGGGAGAAAAAATAAGGCGTCGTTTGCTGTCCCTATCGGTCTACTTTTGTACATCCCTGTTGAAAAACTTTTTATTTCTTCCCGTTTCAATTTTCTAATACCAATTATACCATACCATTCACTCTCCCAAATATTATCCTCATAGTCTTACTCCTGATCTTCAATATCAATCACATGCAGTTATAAAAATAAAATACACAAATAAAAAAATGACTTTGTATGGCATCTATGTATAAATAAAAATATTCTCCGATCTTATGGAATTGATAAAAAAACCTTAAAAATAAAATTTCATGGAAATATCTTTATAAAAAAAGTTTTCCATACAAGATAACATTTTCATTCGAAAAAAGAAGAGGAAGAACGTCTATTGATATTGTCACTTTGTAGGACGATATTATTAAAATAAATTGATAAAAAAAGCTTAAATATGAAATTTCATCGAAATATATCCGTTATCAAAAAAGATTTCCATATAAGGGTTTTTTCGGCCGATTTTGGCACTATACATAAAGTGGGCATAAAAGAAGGCTCCACAGCTCAATGTATCAAAAATTGTGGCACTAGTTCGCATACCAACAGACAGACAGATACAGGTACAAAAAAAAAAAAAAAGTGAAAGATAGACAGACAGACATGGCTGGATCGATTTCTATATCGATACTAATCAGGAATATACATACTTGATGGGGTCTCCAATTCAAAAATTTCAGGTGATTTCAGGTTTCCGAAACGGATCAGTTTAAGCTTTCACCAAAAAAAATAAAACTAAAAAAATCTGAAGAGGGTGTTTTTTTAAAAACAGGGTTTCCAATTTTTGAGGAAGTTTATAAATTTTAAAATTTTTTTTCTCTCTATTTTCCGAAACTACATTTCAAAATATTTCAAGTTCTTGAAAACACGTTGTTTTATCATATTTATATAGAGAAAAAATCAACTATCATTTTCAATCAATCAATTTAACTAACAAACTAACTGAACAACTTTTATAGGATTTACACAGACACAATCCACTTTTTTTTCCTCAGTGCTTTATGTTTTAAAATGCGTTAAAACCAAAAAAAACCTTTATGTAAAGTTAGATTATGTCCCTATTATGGTTTACAACATGCTAGTCAATATTTACAACTCAACTCAATTTTTGAAAATCATTGGCAACTTAGTTGTCTCAGCAGTTGTGTACGTAAATTTTTTGGTATTATGACACACAATTGAGTTGCAGTTTGGTTGTCCGAAGTGTCAAAAATAGACAACTGCTTTTTTATACTTGTCTTGAATATTTTAGCAAATAAATGGTCGAATATCAATCAAATACTTTTATCCACATGTATATATTTATATTGTGTTGGATATTTCGTTCTACTGATATAGTATATTCTTATAATCGACTTATTTTTTAAATTAAAAAATTTTGATTTTCTCTGAATAACTGTTCGTTCGTATGAGGTGCTTGGATGAGTTCGCTTTTATTACCTTCTAGCTTTTTTCAAAACTACCGATTCATTTGGTTAGCTTCTTTTGACGACCAATCTTATATGCTTAAAAACATAATTTTTATAGTACATTTGAAACAAGAGAAAACTTTTCAAACAAAATTGGTGGTAACGACGAAGTACGTACCGGTATTTCCAGAAAATATTTTGTTTCGTCTAAAACCTGTATGTTTGTTAATTCTGAAATAACTAACAAGCATATATACCAAGTTTAGATTTCAAATAATATTTACTTCTTTTATTATCACATCCTACATAGCGTTCGACAGTTTTAACCGATTTGAATAATCCTGAAATGGTTTCCTAAAACGAACTTTTTTCGAACTGGCGTTTTCATCTTACCGATTATAAAAACAAACTTGAAACGCCTTATCATTATCAGTTATTTATTACTTTTACCTAAAAATATGATTTACCTTGAAATTTTACAACTTACCACAAATCTTTGCTTTCAATCAGCTGTTAGTGTAAACAGACGAAATTTGCACAACTGTTACTGTAAACAGTCGAAATTTGAACAAAGAATGGTTGGCTGCGTCAAGCAACTAAACGACAACTTAACTGAAAATAGTAGTGTTCCATATACCAAAAAAAAGGTGGGCTGTCTCAAAGATCAGTCGTCTTCAGCTCAAGTGAACTGAGTTTGGTTGTAATCGGTAATAGGTGCATTAATTTACTGTTTATAAAATTCAGCAGAAGATTTCTAAAAATGTGGGGATTTGGTTAATCTGACTCTTTCTCTCTATGATAGACAGAACTATTTCATATAATGCTCCAAAGAAAATTTCTGCACAAACTTGCCTCACTTTTTTAAAAAGGTAAAAAAAAAAAAGCTATTTTTCTGTATTTTTGATAAAATTCTGATCAAAAAAGCTTCAAACATATAAAAAATCTTGACTAAGTGTAAAAAATATATAAAATAGGCGTTGCATCTGCTCAAAAATCTTTCGAATTATTTACAATTATCAAAGAAATCGATTTATCAAATTTTTTGTTCTGGACCAATTACAGTTACTGGCCAAAATCGCTTTGAAAATGGTTTGAAATTTTTTTTGCAAAATTTTTTAATTAAGTTTATAGGAATGTATTTGTCTAATTTGGTTGCATTGAGCAAAAAAATGTTCAACTTATGCAAAGAATTGAAATTCATTTGTATGGGAGATGGCCGTGGCTAAATCTTTATAAATTGAAGGGCATAATATTTGAAGATTTAGTGGCTTTCAAGTGTCGATTTACAAAATGGATTTTGAATAATATTCTACCGTAAAAAAAATATTTTCACTGACATTAAATTTGAGCAACATATAGAGGCTTCTCATCTTAGCTGTAAAATTGAAGTGAACGGTATAGTTAACTTCAGTAATTTTTCGTTTTCTCATGACAACGTTAGTGTTATCGAAACGATAAAGCTATCGAGAAGTTGAACTTTCCTTCAAATTTTTTGATGCAGACAGAATTTTGCACCGTTGATATGTAGAGGATTGTGAAAAAAACTGCTGTTTGTAAGTTTTAGTTCATTTCAAAATAAATTCTGTTGTAGTTACACATTCAGATAATGATTTAAGGACTCGCTCTAGTTCTACAGAAAACTTGAAATTTCGAAAAATATCTCTTTATTTCTGCAGAAAAAAAAGTAGTATTGATAAAAAAAGTAATAGCGATAATTCGTCAGTGATTAGCTATTTTGAATTCGCGTTGAAAAATACATTTTGAAAAATTTGTGCATATATTATTTGATTGGGAAATTAGAATTCTAATTAAAATGAGCGATATTTTGTTTACTGTTTTTTTAAAGTTTATAATAGTTTGTCAACATTTGAGAGATGATACCCAGTTTCTCCTAACGTGCGGCATTATAATCGCTGGCGTAGATATGGCTGAAAAGACGGAGAATGAATAACGATCTGGTAGCGATAGCTCTCCCGCATGCTTGCCAATGCTAACTCACACTCCGACACCTACATATAAAAGATATGAATTGCGGGGAAGATTTTAGTTTTTAGTCGAAAAAAAAAAAAAAAAAAATTATCGGTCACAATGAGCTTTTTGAGAAGCATTTTTCTCTGCACTTAAAAATATTGACGTGATATTTTTTTCTCTTTTTCTTGATTTTAAATTAATGATGCGTTATTTTTCATTCGCGCTAGTTTTTGTTCTAAATTTTCATTTTCTTTGTATTATATTATCGCGCGATTTTTTATACCAATTTTTTATTTACTTTGTATTACTGCAAAAAATTTCTCTTGGGTTATCAGGATCATAACCCTTGGACAGTACGCAATACCGGCTTCGCGAGCAACAGTATTTCTGAATAAAATTTCTTTTGAGTGGCTTTGTTTTTTTTTGAATAGAAAAATTCATAACAGAAAAAAGCTCATAATTAGTCCATTAATAAGGGTATGAAAATAAATACACAACAATAATATTTCTTTTATTCAATTTATTATATAAAAAATAGTAAATTTCAGAAACTTATAGTAATTTCTATATAAAATATTATATGTTTCTAACAAATTAAAAACCAACTCTGCAAACAAATGTGTCATTTCTATGTGACTGTCAAATTCACGTTGTTCAACTTATTTCAACATCACCGTGAATAGTTATTATGCAAAATCTGAAAACAACAACAAGAAAAAAAAAGTAAACTTTAAAATCAAATATCTCTTAAAGCCCTTATCGAAAAAAAAACGGCTTCGCAGATCGTGTTTTCCGGAGGGGTTTTACCTAAATCCAACGTTAACTTTTGCCAGGGAAAATAAAATGTCCTCGAATTGCGCATAAAAAGTTTGTTATAGCAATCTGATTACCTGTTCCTCCAATGACATCGCTTATATCGGACCATGATTGGTCCACCGCATATTTTCTCGAGTGAAGCCCATCTGATATGTCCCAGGTTCGCCTATGATTTTCAACTTCATTTGCCAGTTATCGCTTTTTATCGTCGGAAAAGTTACTAAAACGCCTTTGCCGCTTTTTGGTCGTACCTATTGGCTGCTAAAAATGGGTTTTTTATTTAAAAAAATAAAAAATAACATTTTCACTTATTACTTACGTTTGCTTCATTTGTTGATAATTCAAAATCTTGTAAATCCATCAAAAAATAAATATCTATTTAAAATTAGTAAAAAGAAAGAAACATTTCCACTTACAATTGCTTCTTTTCGTGGCGATTCGATTTCTGGGAATTTTCCTTACGACGAAAATTTATTTTTGGAAATCAGGTTCGATTGATATTTCATCACTTAAGCACTATCATCACTTAAAAATCGTGGCTTTTTTACCATAATCGTTTAAAAAGACAGTTGAACAAAGTTCAAATAGCTGCGAAGTGTAAAATAAATCTGATCCTTGAAATTTGGGGGACACCCCCAAAACCGTGGTTTATGGTAAAAAAGCCGGTTTTACTTACCATATGAGCATGTATCTTCCGCAATCATTAAGTGATTAAAAAAATAAAAATGTTTGCCTTTGCCTTGAAAATACACACTGATATCATATTGAATCCGACAAACTATATATATCATTGCAATGATCTAAGTTATCGAAATTATGGAAGATATAGGCTCGTAAGAGCGATAAGATACCCATAACCGGTTTTTTGACCATAAGTCAAGATTTTGATGGTGTCCACCAAATTCAAAGTATGCAGTTTTGCTTTACACGACCATACCAACAACCTCCACTATATCAGTTCCCAGCTATTTCTGACTGTCGCACCTGTAATTTAGTAAGTATTTTTGTTAGGTAGTTGAAACTTGCAAACTATTGGTTGGGCTGGTTTTAAATGCTATTCCAGTGTTAAGAATAAGATCGAGACTTTTTAACTTTGATTTGTTTACCGATTAGTATAATATTGTTGCATAATCTATGGTTGGTAGCACAATTAAATTTAATATTTGAAGAAGCGTTTTTCGATCTGATCCATAGCATTTTCATGATATTTAATTTTTGCTTTGCTTTGCTTTTTATGTGGTCTATATGGCGTAGGTCGGCAAATCATGTTAGAATTTTAGAAGAGTGCGAGAAGTTTCTATACGTGTGAAACGCGAATGTCGCGACAAAAAATTCTCAGTCTCGATCGAGAAGCCATGGAAGTAGGTATGTACTACGCTGTTTCGCATTTTGTCTACACTCCAAATATCATTTGGTTGTGCGCGTTTCGTTTCATTTGTTTTTGCTTTTTAGTGCATATACATGTAGTACGTTCAGTTGAAGCTGAATCGTTGTGGAGGCAAGATCTGCTTCGCACGCATGAATTTTTGATATTTATTTTTGAGAAACTGTTTACTTCTTTATTTTATACATTTTGTTTGAATATTTGATATTAATATTTGATACTATAATGTAATGAAA
The DNA here is from genome assembly GCA_035078745.1 of Diastata ussurica. NCBI lineage: Eukaryota > Metazoa > Arthropoda > Insecta > Diptera > Diastatidae > Diastata > Diastata ussurica. Next base: position 5,952 of record JAWNPW010000719.1, read on the forward strand.
AGAATAGTAAGAAAAAAAAGAAGCAATAATAAATAATAAAAATTAAGATTTGTTTTTTATAAAAATTTATATTTTTTTATTGTTATTAATATCAAATATGCTTACATATAAAATAAATAAGTAAACAGTTTCTCAAAAATAATAATCGAAATATGGTCAAAATATCAAATATGTGAAAATCAAAACTTCATATGTGCGAAACATAAACAAGCAAAACACATCTTGCCTTCACAATGATTCAGCATCAATTAAACTATTTCGTAGATAGGCGCTAAAAAGCAAAAACGAACGGACCGAAGCGCGATTCGCAGAGTGTGCCTCTTTGCGATTTCACTAATCCATATGCATTCATCAAATTTCGGATTGTAACATGATTTGCCTACCTCTGCTATATGGTCTTTAAATGTAAACCGTTTGTCTGAAATCATTCCTAGGAATTTGTGTTTGCCAACAAATTTTATGCAATTATAGGACTTAGTGTTTTATACTTATATTCTTTGGAGAAAATTTTATTGCTATTGTCTTCACATCATGGAATTGGAAACCGCTGTTCTTATTTCACTTTTCTAATTTGTCTGTGGTTGTGTATAGTTTTTTCATGATAGCTCATAATTTTTTTCCTCATCCGTCTGATATGACGAGGTCACACAGTGTAAGGACAGCGGAAAATTGCCAAAATTTAAATGTGTTTTTTTTTTACTATATTTTTTTGTTGAACCGTAGAAAATACCCGTACGTAAGAAAAATCTAAAATTTCAAGTAAGTATGAATTTTTGTTTGGTTACAAGACGCCTTCAAAGTTGCGTTATGAAATTGAAAGAATGTGGCTGGTTCGTGCATTATTTTAATATGTTGTCCTTCTATAGCCCGAATGTTGAGTTATTTTCAACCAATACTCATGAATGATAGATCAAAATTTAACTTAAAGCTTAATTAATTGAAAGCTATTACCTTTTTTGCCAACGTTTCGCTCCCATGTAATGTACCGTTATTTAAAAAAGGATAGTTGGTAGGCAAAGTAGAGAGAATTTAATAAAAAAAAAAAAACAATTTTAAAAAATAATACGAAAAAATAGTCTTCCACATTTTTTATACATTATTGTTACGACTAAAATTCAACAATAACATTTGGACCATGCGCGTGCAGCTAAGTGAGTAATCGGCAATCTTCAAAAGCATTGAAAAATCCCATAGGAAACCGAATTTTGGTACGATATGACTTTTAATTCGATACGCACTATGTAATAATAAATATCTACAAATTATATTCCAATCTAAGCGTAAATATGCGTTTCATTGAAACCAATTGTTTTTTCAAAGTGTCAAGTCAAACAAAAGCTACCGATATATTTTAAATATGAACTCATCACTTACAATACCGTTTTCGAATATTTTATTGAACGCAATCGCCAATGTTTGATGATATTCTTTAGTAGCATTTATGAAAAATTCGTATGGAGTTCTGTCCTCTCCTGGTGATTTTTTAGTTTTCACTTTCTTCAGCATGTTTTTAATATCCGTTGTCGTGATTGGCGCATCTAACTGATCATTCTTCACCAAATTTGCCGCATAATGGACGTCTTCCGAATGCTTTTCGGGTTTTAGCAGCTTCTGAAAATGAATATTGAATTGTGCAGATGAAGTAGGAGAGCTCGCTTGCTGCGGTTGATTACGGATTTCCTTCGCAATTTTCCACAATTCCTTGCTGTCATTTATCCGATTTATTTTATCAACCAGTTGTTGATAATATGTTTGCTTATTGTCATAGCATATTTTCCTATATTTTCTTCGCTTTATTAAAAATAGGTTCTGATCATTTTATGTATTTGTTCTCCTGAATTTATTTAGGCTCTTGGGAGCATTTTTTCTGCCGTGTTGCATATAATATCATATCATTTATTTTTTGATGTAAAAGTGTAACATGATTTATTTTTCTTTAATGCTGACAAAGTTATTATTTCGCAAAGATCCTTTAATGCTTATGTTGTTGAATACTGTCTAAATTAGCTGTAAGGTTTTGTTGATAAGTATTTTTGTGTATGTTTTGCCAATGCAATGTTGGCAGTGATTTGTTTTTATGCGCATGTTCTTCCTTGTCCTTTAAATTCATTCAATATAATTGGCATATGATCAGACCATATATCAGATCCCATTTCAAAATTTTTAATAGCTTCCAAAATATCTTATGATACAGCACAAATATAATTAACAGATTCTCCAGCACTTCCGATATATGCGAGTTTGCCATATTTGTCGCCTATAGTTCTACCGTTTAAAATAATCAGATTATAATAAGATATCATAAGATTTCTTCCTTTGGAGTTTACAACTTTATCCATGGAGTTTCTTTCAACAAAACCTGCATGAATTGGGTAAGATTTATATCTAAATCTTGTTGTAGCTCTCCTAACCGCACGTTTAGATCTCCAACTAGCATCGTATTAGTTGTAACATTTTCATATAGAAAATGCTTTATACAATTGAATTCGTTATTTCAATTTGCACCTCTTAGGTATAGTGGTATAATTGTAAAAGTCATGGTTCTCGTTGTTATCAAAACTCTGTCCATGCTTTCATCATTTCGAAACTCGTGCTGGATATCTCGTAATCTCAGGCTTTTACCTATCCCATACAAACAGCTTCCGATAGCCCTTCCAAATCGATTTATTCTAACTGCGGGCTTCGAATATAACTCAAACCCTGGGAAGTACTTTTTAGTGTTCTCTATTTTCTGATGCGTTGCGTGTTTTTCTATTAGAATGAAGATTTCATATGATGTGACGAATTCGAAGAATGATGGATATAAATATTTATTTTCTAGGCCATTAATATTATATGATAAAATTTTTGTATTTTGATGTGTAATTTCTTTCTTACTTTTAATATTTATATTTCTACTACTTAATTTATTTAGTTTTTTAATTTCAAACTTTGCATTATGTTGTTAAAGCTTACATCTATGACCACATCGGAGTATAATTTTCCAAAAACTTCTTCAGCTTTCTTATTTCCACATCGTAGTTCGAGATGCTTATCCCAGAAAAACCATGCATCAGCAATTTTTTAACGATCTCTCGTACCATAATCTTATGTTTCTTGCTTTTTTCCATAATTGATTTTTTTAGATGTAGTATAACTCGTTTGTGATGCTGCCTTCTTGAATTCAGGACTCTTTATACTGCTATTTTCGAACCAGCTAGGTGTTAAGTGTTTCTTAGAAGCTCTCGTTTCCGCAACAAGTTTCGAAATAACCGCCATGGTGCCTTGTCGTTCTTAATTTTTTCTCAATTTCCTCTTTCAATTGTTTGTTTTCTTCTCGTAACATTCCGATATCCTCACTAACCAGCATCATATCAGATTTCAGTTCGTTCAGGTCGCTTTTCGTTGAAAGATTTTTAGTTTTTTCTTCGAGCAGTGATTCCAATGTGGCTTTCATTGTGACCGTCATAACAGCTGTCATCATATTCACCAACTCGCTCACTTCCATATTTCCCACACAGTTTTTTGTATCTGCACTGTTCGGTGAAATTTCGTTTAATTTCTTTTTGGCCTGTTGAGGACTACCAGCTTCGCGTGTCAAATGGGGATTTTGTGAATGTCGTGAGTCCTTTGGGAGTCCGAGTGGCGATCGTTGCAAGCTCATACTTCCGGTTTATGGTTTCCTTCAAATTTCAATTAAGCACGGACTCGAACCAGTTTCTTTGTTTTGCCGTTTTCACGCACCAAATATCGCCACTGTTAAAGTTCAGCGGAGTGGAAGTTGTGTAAGCTTTAATTTAATACAGTTTGAGATATGTTTTGTTTTAAAATTAATTTTATACCACTCGGTGAAATTTGATTATATGGTAGATGTGATGTTTTAATATGTGTATCTAGATGCTCGGTAGAATTTAAAGTTATATATTTACTTATTTGTGACTTTAGTAAATGATAAATTATTTATAACTAAATGCGTTCCCTTTGCGGTTGGCAGCTCACCCACATATGCACATGTCAAGTTTGACAGATTGGTTGTTTGTTTATCTTCGCATCGAGTGAAAGTGTGAAAATTAGGCGGCGAGTTTTCAATTTTCCACGATTTCCACCCGTTCGTTGCGTATAGTGTTTTTGTTTTCTTTTTAAGAGCAACTTTTACTCAATAAAATGGCGATTAAAGAAAACACTTTTCACAATATTAGAATAATTCTACTGCACTTCCACAGATATGTATGGCCAACATCAAGCAAGCAATTAACTTAGTTTTTTGTACAAATTTTTAAAGTTTTTTATTGTTTACAGATACTCTTCTTTCACGAGAAAATGTGCAGCCTCAAATGAACACGTCTGATTTCTACCACTATCTCTTTGTTCTGTAACATTACACAGTCCTGCGAGGGTCAGTTCCTCGAATGGGAATTGTCGATTCTTATAAATTTTTTTGCGTAGAATTCGAAGCCTTGAAAATGCGCCAGCACGTCAGGTTTTCTGTGAATTTAAGTCTAAACAGCCAAAAAACGGCTATTTTAGCCATTTTTGTGACTTTTTTTAGGAAGCCAAAATTTTTTTTTTAAATTTTCAACAAAAGCATTGTATAGTACTATTTCTTAGCTTTAAAACCCATTTTTTCAAACCGTTGTACGCATTGGCGCATTTTCAAGGCCAGATTCGAATTCTACGCAAAAAAATCTATATGAATCGAATGAATCCCATTCTAGAAACTGAAAATATTGAAATTTCGCAGGCCTGTGTTATTAAAATCATGTTCTTGCCAAATAGCATAGATTGATTTTCAGTTTATTATTCTCCACTTCTTATATTTATAATTGTTTTCCCAAAAATATTACAAGTTCGTAAACTCTGCTCAAAAAAATTAAGCAATTAATCAAATGGAAATTCGAATGACAATCAAATCAGGCGAACCCTAAAACTTATAGTGTAAACGGTTAAGGTTCATAGCTGAGTTCGTCGAACTGAACCCTGGGTTCGAGCTGTAGTATAACCAGTCTATATCATATGTTAAAAAAAAAAGTAAGGCTCTTGGTTTTAATTTAGAAGGGGGATTTCCCATGCATAATAATAAGTTGGAATATTTTGCTAAATAAAGTAAGTATTTAGAAGTATAATAAAAATTATGTGGACCTTCCTTATAAATCTAGCTAATATTATTGTTTTCAGTGGCGTTCAAAAAGCGAGAAGTTTTTCAAACATGGAAAGAGCATCAAACTATTTCTGGTGTTGAAAAAGTCGGGGCAATGGTAGATTTTATAAATCAAAAGGTTCCTTTTAAATTAAACGAGGGAAACCTGAACTGAAAGGAACTGAGCTTCTTGGCGATTGATTTCAAAAAGAAGTGGATTGGCGCTAGAAGGGTTCAAAGAAATTTTGATTAGGAACACTCTTCAATGCTAGAGTCCGAAATATTTCTTAAATTTTTTTTTTAAGTAACAAATTTCTTTGAATATTTAGAATAATGATTATCTCAATTTACATTTATAAAATTTTTGTCATTAACAACCCACAGTAAAAGTAAATGTAAATGACGGCGAAGTAAGTCTGCAAAGAAAGCTATGCTATAATATATTAATATAACACTTATCCATAGAAACCAATAAACCAATAAACTCAATAAATTGTTTGATTTTATAAAATTTTCGGCACCCGCCCATAATATTTTTTTTTTTTTGCCATAAAACAAATCAATTTACCAAAATTGATTTATTTATAGACAAAAATGATATCCATTTGTATGGCAGGTGGGTGTGGCAGTGGGCGGATTTCCTCCAAATTTGCAGAATTTCTTAATTTTCTCAAAAGAAACTCCTTTTATTTTTTGGCACACAATGTATGGCGTCGCTAGACTGTGGGTCATCAGCATAGAGTAATGGTTTTATATCCTAGCAAGACCAGGGTAACGCTTAATAAAAATAAAATTAAAATTGTCTATCTTGGAGAAAATTTGAGAAGAATCTTTTTTGAAAATGATTCCATAATATCCGGATGTACTACTGCCAAGTTATCGATTGTACCTCTAATTCTTGTGAAACCCGACTGATTTTCATTCAGGAAGTTGTTGTTTTCTACTTGCTAGTTTAACCTTTTGTTGTTGATTCTTTCAAGAAGTTTGGGGAGACAGTTGGTAAACGATATAGGCCGGTAGTTGTTTTTGTTGGTCAGATCTTTTCCTGGCTTGAATATCGGTATGACTATAGCTTTTAGTTGTCTGGAAAAACTTGTTTTTTCGAAATGATGTTATAAAAATCTAGTATATATTGCATTCCCTTTTCGTCTAGGCTCTTAATCATCGTTCCGCGGAAGGTACGACAACATGACCTTAGGGCCGCCTTTAGTTCATTTATGGAAAAATTGTTATTATAAATTTGCCCTCTGTTTGTTTAGTTTCGAGGGAGTCTTTTTTCTATCAGCGTATGCTTTAAATTGTTGTTTAAAATTTTACGACGAGTCTTTAGCAAAATTTTTGCGAAGCAATTGACTATCTATATTAATTGTCAAGAGATATGATGAAAGTTAGAATTACCATTTAGTGATTCTATTTTCTTAAAGATTTCAGATGATGAGGTTGTAGATTAATCGACTCTCAGAATTCGGCCAAAAATTTTTTTCTGCTCTTCCCAAATGCTTTGGGGGCTCTTGATTTACTTTTAAGAATTTTGACGAGGTTTTCATTTCGTTTGAAGTTATTCAAAAGATTTTTTTTTTTTTTTGATAATGTTAGATATATTGCAATCTGTTCAAGGACAATAAGCAGAAAATAGTATTCGTATTAATTCGATTTAAAGTGTCGTATTAATGGGGTAAGTGATTACTATTACACTTATGTTGAATGGTATGGCAGCTTCGGTGCATGCCGAAGATACTATTGCTTCTTCACTGGTTTTTTTCGTGAAAACGCTTATGCCAAGTCCGCCGGGATACCTATCGGGAAAGTATTGGTGGATTTGGTTTAGCGCACAGACGCAATGTGTAGGGGCGATGTGGTAAATGGAAACACGGTTATTTTTCGTTTTAACGTTATAAATTCAGTACCGTACATCGGTGGGGTTTATTTAGAATAAGAAGGAACACAGTGAGCTTATACTTAGCTTATGTAGTGGTTGTAGTGCACTGCAGGTTGGTGGGCTGCGTGCCGTCCTCCGAGTCTTCCAGTAGAAAACAAGAGAGCGGTCGTAGGTTACAAACTGGCAAGGCACTATGACAAAGAAAAAGTACATTATTCACGGTACAAAATTAAATGAGAAATTCAAAAAAAGGAAAGCATCTTGTATTGACGCATTAGGCGTCAACATTTCGTAATGGAGTAAAAAATTTCCTTAAAAGTGAGAAATATTTGTAATAAAAGGTATAAATCGTTTCTCAAAATTAAATATTTAATCGAAAAAGATGTTGAAAAATTTGTTTCTATTGCAAATATTTCTACCTTTGTTTTAAAATTTTTGTTTTCTTATGCCCTCCGTACACTGCCAGATTTAATGTAGATTTATCAATTTATGAGGATTTAGCACTAAATATAAAAATTTTTTCATCGATTTACCATATAATATTATATCTAAAAAAGTTGTTAAATTACGTCAAATGAGCATAAATGTACGTAAATTATTATGAAATCGATAAAAATTATCGAAACTTTCGAGCGCAAATGACATTTGATGAAAAAAAAAACGTAGAAAGTAAATTTAATAAATTTTTTAATTTTAATATTTTGGTTAAACTGGTAATATTTTAAAACTTGCAATGTATTCAGCATAAACGGAGGAAATTTATATCGGAAGAAAGTGCATCATGTCATTGATGACAAAAATAGTACTGGTGGTGTAAGGGCAAAGAAACAAAAACCACAGAAGCTTCTCTACGTTTCTACAAAATCGTATTAAAACCCGATATATGAAATTTCAAACAATCATCTTATGAAATGAAAAGTTTTTCTTACAAAGATACGTTTTGGATTGAAGCTTAATATGGCAGCTATATCTAAATATTAGCCGCTTTTTTCCACTGTATTTCGATCGACAATTAACGCATGTGTGTCAAATTTGAAGCAATTATCTCATGAAAATTCCATGAAACACTCGTTTTGTCTTGGGTAATTGCTCTATGAATATTTCGGAGCGAACAAGTGTGAAACTTTTGCTATAATTCGCCTAACAATAGCTTCCTCCTCTTTTATTTGGCCCTCTTATTTCACGATGTCACAACGAAAAAATACTTTCGACGAGACATGGTGGACCTTGTAGGTCTATAAAAATGATGAATTTTGGCATTTA
>JAWNPW010000720.1:2875-14207 GCA_035078745.1 Diastata ussurica
CTGAGTTTAATCGCCTGACGGTGTATAATTGCTACCTACCGCCAAGCCTGTCACTCCGAGAGTACGAATCCATTCTTGATCAATTGGTGGATGACGCTCGTGACCGCAAACCAGTTCTTAAAGGAGGGCACTTCAACCCTTGGGCTATTGACTGGGGCTGTACTACCACGAACTCAAGAGGTCGAGCGTTGCTCGAAGCTTTCGCATTATTGAATGTCACTCTGCTTAATCGGGGCGCAGAATTCACCTTCTGCAGAGGGGAAGTCGGTTCAATAATAGACCTGACTTTTGTAACCATCAGGCCATAGTTTGTGAAATTGGCACCGCACGCGAGTTATGTACAATGCTATAAGTGATTGACATAAACTTTGTTTTGACCCATATAAAACGGAAACCTGAGATATTTAAAAACATCAGCATTCTTGTTTCCGTAAAAGTTTATTGAGCATAAAAATAAACAATATTTATTATTTATTAAATACGAACATTGTTGTGATTGTTCCAAAAATATAAAATAATCATCAACATTATTAATATTTCGAAAAAATTAGCAATTAGAGAATAAGTAGTTTTGTAAAGTTAGTTTAAGTTTGAATCTGAATAAAGACGGCTCGTTATAAAGGAAACGAAAGCTTATATGTACCTAATTGGCGCACTTGACGGAGATAATTCAAAAGAATTTTCAAAAAAGAACGCAAGTTCCTTAAGCTAAAATTATAGAAACAAAAAAATACAAAAAAAAAACAAAAGAGATAAATTCAAAAGAGCTTAATTTCGAAAATAAATAATTGAAAACAGTTAATTGACGGATAAAATTCAGAAGAATTTTTCAAGAAACAAAAAAAGAAATAAATTCAAAAGGGTTTAATTTCGAAAATATCATATTTAAAACAGTTAAAGTGAAAGTGATTTTTGTTCGAAAGCTAGGGTCTGTCCTGCGACGTGATTGTGAAGTAATTTCTGAAGTAAAATTTGATTTATTTCGCTGCAAAAGTTCAGTTCCAAGAAGAAGTATTTACCATTCACATTAACACCAAAAATTTGAAATAATTACAATTCGTGAAGAAGAAGATTGGCTGAAACAAAAACCAAACAATAATAATAATAACTGAATTTTTTTCCTGTTCTTTTGTCAGTTTTTTTACTTTTTGCTTGGTAAAAAAGTCTGAAACCATTTTACCAACCAAAAGTTTGCTATCAGGGTTGCATTAGGACGTACCACATAAAATCAAAATAATTCACATTACTTCTCGAAATGAGAACAGCAAAAATAGCCAGCGAAGTAAAAAAATTACTTTTGCTCTAGTTTGCTTTTTTTTATACGAAGTTTTACTTTCTTCATCAGGTCAGAACTAAGCTTAACAGTGAAAGTTATATTAATAATAATACCAAGTATATGAAAAGCAGAAAATTTTCGTTTGATGAAAGAAGACCGAATCTAAAAATGCAATACCAACAAAGAATCGAAACGACTTAATGTTTACACCAAAGGATGTCATCCAACAGTTTAGGCAATTGAAGGCGCTTGACAAAGATCATAACCTTTTTGGATTCATAAGATCAGTGGAAACTACAATGGCATTATGCGGTAACAATCAAATGTTGAAGGAATTCGGGACTCAAATAGTTACAAATGAAAAAATAAATGGAGGTTGGGATATCATCATAAAATGCTCCTTTTGTCTTGGTTTTGGGTTTTGGAAATAAAAAATATTTCTCGTTCAATTTTTTAGTTATCAGTTAATTTATGTGAAACAAAACTCGCACAGACCTTTCTTTTACCCAAATCATCAGTTAAAATTCTCCAAATGGTATTTTTGCTCGTATTTAATTCCTCAGCTAACATTCTCGTAGTAAAATTTGCATCGATACTAATGATTTCACGAACTTTTTCCACCAATTCAGCATGATAACTAGCTTCTGGACGACCGGGATTTGGGTCGTAATTTAAATCCTCACGACCATTTTTAAATTTTTAAACCACGTATAAACTTGAGTACGACTCATACAATCATCACCATAAACTTTATTCATCCATTTATATGTCTCAGCGAATTTTTTTTTATATTTGCTCTTTGTTCCATTTCTTTTTTGTACCATTAGCACAATTTTTCTTTTATTGAAATGACTGTAACTTTAACCGATTCATATGAGGTTGGCTGCGTTTGAAAGAGGATGAATCCAAGCTGCTAATGCTGCAAACATCCAATAGATAGCGCTGCATGTTCCATGACCTCAATACAAAGTTCGGTTATTTTTGGGAAACTCTGTGTGCGAAGTAAAGAATTTTGATAGGGACTTAGTTAATATTCTGATCGAAAAAATAGATGGACCACTTAGAGTTCATCTTGATGAGAAATTTACATTAAACGAAATAATGACTAGATACACGAAACTGAAACTTTTAAATGATGGTAGAGCAATATATTTTAATCACAAGAAAAATAATAATAAAGGAAAATATTTTAATGAAGAAAAGTTTAATTTGTACGGTAGTCAAAATTCATATCCACATCAGAATTCGAGTCGAAATTTTATACACAATCAAAATCAAATCGCTAATTCAGGTCAGTTCCAGAATAGATGCACAGTACAGTATCAAAAAAGAAATTATAACAGAAATACAAACTCAGGAGAAACTTATTCGGGAGTTCTAGAGTAATACCGATTGAGTCGATCACGTAGAACAAACACAGGAAGTTCAACAAGATCAAGAGGAGGTAAAATTTCGATTAGTGGGGCAAAAATTTGATTTACCGATAGTCGAATTAACAATAAAAAGTGATAAAATACGATGCTTGATTGATACCGGTTCATCAACTTCATTGCTTGACAAATCTAAACTTAAACAATATAAACGGTTGAAATTAGAAAATAATGTTCTATTTAATACATTTAATGGACAAACAAAAATAATATATGCAACTATAACAGAACTACCAGAGGAGTTTAATTAAAAAAATTCATGTCTTGGAAACTTACTTCTTTCAAAAATAAAAACTTCGACGGTATAATTGGTCAAAATATTCTCACCCCAATGAGAGCAATCATCAATATAAACGAACAATATATTCATATTTTGAATGAAAAAATAAAGTTTGCATCTGCATCAAAGAATGTATGTATCCGAAGAGCAGATACTTCAATTGAAAGGTAGCGATTTGAATAGTGAGGAAGATCAAGCTCTTGAAAACTTATTACTTTCCAAAAAGGACTTATTTTATCAATAAGGCGACCAACTAACTCACACCCACGAAATACAGCACGAAATTATTACTAGTACCAATAAATTCATTTATGCAAAAATTTTACCCTCAAATACGCGAGGAAGTAATAAATAAACAAATAAAACAAATGTTGCAGCAGGGAATTATAAAAGAAAGCAACTCACCTTATAATTCTCCTCTGTAGATAGTTCCAAAGAAAGTCGATGATTCCGGTGAGCAGAAGTGGAGACAAGTCATTCGGTTCTTAGTGAGTACATCAATCAAACCTGTGTCGTATATTTAGACGACATTCAAATTTTTACTACCAGTCTAGAAGAACATGTTTTAAATGTTCAACGAATTTTAAATACATTAAGAACGCACAATTTAAAAATTCAAATCAATAAATGCAGTTTCCTCAAAAGACAAACGGAATTTTTAGGTCTCATAATGACCCCAGAAGGAGTTCAACCAAACACAGAAAAAATCAAAATAATTTAAAAACTACAAATCCTAGATACCCAAAAAAACATCAAATCTTTTTTGGGAATAATAGGCTACTATAGGAAGTTCGTCAGAGACTATTCAAAGGTTGCCAATGGAATGGTAAAATATTTGAAAATGGTGCGAAAATAAACAAAAACGATCCTCAATTTATTGAATCATTTGAAAAACTAAAACATCTTTTAGCGAATCCACCAATTTTGAAATACCCCGACTTTACAGAACAGTTCAAGTTAGTTACTGATGCTAGTGATTTCGCTGTGGGTGCAGTGTTAACATAAGAATTGTTAATCGATCATCAACCGTTAGTTTGGCTACACACCAAGCACAAAGGCAAGGATATCACCCCACATTTACAACGATGGTTGCTGAAATTGGGAGAGTACAATATCCATATACAATATATAGAAGGGAAGGAAAATAATGTTGCAGATTTTCTTAGTAGAATCGACAATGTAAATGGCGAAATTCATGCAATAGTTAGTTAGTTATTTGCTTTATTAATTTCATTTCAAACATTATAATTCTCTATAAATTAAATTAAAATTCAAAATTTCTTAAATAAAACACTTTGACCATATTTGTCGTCAGTCGGGGCTTATTATATAATTCTTAATAATTAAATTCATTTATTAAGAGTTTCCTATAAACTTAAACACTGGCTATATAATTTGCAAGGTTTCTGAATCCCTTCAAATCTCCATTTAATATTCGAATAACTTCGTCTTCTGATAGGGTTGCTTTATGAAAGTATTTTACTTTGAACTCTTTTAAAATTGGGCACGACTGCAGAAAATGTTGTACTGTTTCGTTTTCATTTAGATTACATAAAGAGCATTATTTTGATCTATTTGTTCGCCATCTATTTGCATTAAGCCCTATAAGCCCCCTAGCCCCCGATCCCCTGTCGAAATTAACTTTACTGTAACACCTGTTTGTATCATAAGATTTTATTAAGCGAGCTTCCTCTCCTGTTGTTTTTAGACTAATTATGAGTTGTTCTCTATTTTTGTTCCAATCTGTATTTGTCAAATTTTCTCCTTCCCAGCTGATGTTATATTCCCTTCCCAAATTTTTCAGTTCTTTAAGCCACGAGAGTTTCTGCAATCTAAAATTATTGGAGAGCTTATAGGGAAGCCGGTTCTCACTATAATCAAAGAGTGTCTTGATCACATATCGCATGTGCATATGGAGCGTGTAAATACAACCATCTTCCATACCAGTTTCGATTATAAGTGCATAGGTTGGCGTAAAGCTTGGTAGTTTCAAAATCTTTTTCACAAAATATCTTTGGAGTTTATTAACTTCCTCAAAATGTGCATAGCCCAAAACATAGATCTACATGCTGCTTGAAATAATTTCCATTTCGATGATAATGAAATATAAGGTTTACATAAAAAGTCGTTCCAGTTTGCATTGATGCTATGCTTTGCTGCATTGTTTTTATTTTCTACATGCCTTGCGAACCTAATTTTTGGTGTTAAAGTCACTCCTAGATAGCAATATTCTGGCACTATTATTATTTGTCGCAAGGGGGGGGTCGCAAGGAGTTGTGATGCGAATATACAGCCTTTCCGACTTTAATGTCAACCTCAATCCTTCGTGGTGCGCCCTGTTTCCAAAAATGAGGCTCTGGCGACCGAGTACTTAGCCGTATAACTGAGCATGCACCTGCACACGGAAGGAAATGTCTGTGGTACAACAATAGCAACTTGGTAGGTTTGGAGGGCAAATACCAGCAGAATGTATTTATAACAAAGCAGCAGCCCTACTACCAAAACTAAGGATCAAGATCTGATAACCTATGATTCCCGAAATCTTTTTATCAACATTTCAACAAGAAATATAAAACGGACAGATTTGATGACGAACTATGGCTTACGTACAAGGACTTGATTTGCACAAAGGAATGTCAGAACACTTTACCAAACTGGAAAATTGGCGCAGCTTACATCAGAGTGTGGAAGACTTCGGGTTGACTTGCTTAGAATCAGCGAAATGAGATGGAATACTTATGGCGAAAAACGCACAGCAAACGGAGGCTTAGTATTGTTTTCGGGTGCACCAAACGCGGAAGACCCACACATCAATGGAGTAGGTATATATCTCAGCAAAACAATTAAGAAGGCACTAATTGGGTGGAAAGCAATTTCAGACCTAATTATTATTGCCAGGCTGAACTCAAAAAATCAAAAAATAATCATTGTACAATGCTATGCCGCAACCGAAGAAGCTAATCTCGAACAAAAAGAACAATTTTACAGCTTGTTGGACTGCACTCTCTCACATATAAACCGACATGATCTTGTGATTTTAATGGTTGATTTTAACGCAAGAATTGGGTGCGAAAACGTAGGACTAGAACACGTTATTGGGCGGCATGGAGTAGGCGAACGCAATGAGAATAGTGAGCTTTTGATTGAAACTTCCTCAAATCATGCAAATTGGAGGCTCGATCTTTAAGCACAAAGAGGAACACAAAATAACGTGGACAGCACCGAACCATAATCTGCGAACACAAAACTTCCAGCTCGATCATATATGTGTTAGCAAACGATGGATTCAAACGCTACTTGACGTGCGAACAAAACGCAGTGCCGAAATTGCTAGCGACCACCATTTGCTCGTGGCGGAAATGCGATTAAAAACATTTCCAAGACAGCGTGCAAAACAATGAAGTCGCAAAATGTATCAAATATGCAAACTCCAAGCAGAAAGTGTTCGAAACAATTTCACACATTCAATGGAAAAAAAATTCGAAGAACGACGCAATATGAATCCCTCAATAGAGGTTGAGTTGCTGTGGAGTAACACGAAAACGTCGATACTAGAGGCAGCAGAGGAGGAGCTGCGCAATGCGGTCCAAGACAATAAAGAATGGTTATTAACGCATTTTTGGCAACTTGTGGACAACAGAAGCGAAATTTAAGACAAACTTTTAAGTCGCCTTGACACAAGACAGCGTCACGAAAAACAAATTAAAAAACAAACAAGAAAAGATAAACGGGACTGCTGTATAAACTTGGCTCAACAAGCAGAAACCGCTGCGTCAAAAGGCGATATAAAGAAAGTGTTTAAAATAACCAGATAATTATCTAAAGACAAACCCCACAGCAACGTGCCAATGAAAGATCTTCAAGGCAATATTGTGACTATCGAATCGGAACAGCTTAAAATGTGGCGTAATTATTTCGAAAGAACCTTGAACGTTATTACAAACAACACCGAGTTACTGTTAAGCATCCAACAAAGATGACCACTGAGAAGCATATCCACAGAAGCGCCTACGAGGTCGGAAATCGCAGCAGCGATTGCTCCTTTGAAGAATGGAAAAGCAGCAGGAATAGATACCATACCAGCAGAGTGCCTGAAAACAGATATAGATAGCGTCGCTTATCTACTCTTCCCTCTCATAAGAGAATTCTGGAACTCTGAACGAATTCCAAGCGAATGGAAAGAATCCTTGATCATCAAGCTGCCAAAGAAAGGTAATATTCTAACTGCAATATTGGCGCGGAATCGCACTTCTACCAACAGCAAGTAAAGTGTTCAACAAGATTATCTTGAATCGAATAGGGGACCCTTTAAACGAGAACATTCGAAAACAGCAGCCTAGGTTCCGAGCTAGCAGATCATGTATTGACAATATTAACACAATGAGGGTGTTAATAGAGCAATGCATTGAATTTAATTCACTGCATTCGTTGACCATAAAAAGCCCGCGATTGAGTGAAACGGGTGTGCATATGGAAAGCACTGGAAAGAGAAGGAACTCCGCGTAAAATCATCAATAGTATTAAAAATAACTATGAAGGTGGACAGTGCAGAGTACTCCATAATGGAAAAGTAAGTGATGCCTTTCCAACAACAACAGGGGTCAGGCAAGGATGTCTTTTATCACCACTTCTTTTCATAACGGTTCTCGACTGGGTGCTTGAAATCTTCGACAGCGAAAACCGTGGCATCAACTGGAGGTTGAATAATAACTGCCTAGAAGACATCGAATATGCCGACGATATTGTCGCATAAACACGAAACATGCAGTCAAACCTAGATAGTCTGCTAAGCGAGTCATCGAAGGCAGGGTTCAAAATAAACATCGGAAAAACTGAATCCATGCGTATAAAAATTGCCAACGACACAAGCTTCTCAGTGGATGGGCATGACATCAAAAACGTTGATACCATCACAAAATTGGTAGTGTCATCTCCACGGATGGTGGGGCTAAAATGGATGTAAACAGCCGAATTCAAAAAGCACGAGTAGCATACGCTAAACTGAAAAACGTATGGCGTGCGAGCAATATACGCACGGACACAAAGATGCAAATCTTCAACGCTTGTGTCAAATCCGTATTACTGTATGGTTCTGAGACATGGCTTGTAACAAATGACGTTAAGGCAAGGTTGCAATCATTCATGAACAGATGTTTGCGCAATATTTTGGGCATATGGGGGCCCAGGACAATAACCAACGAGGAATTATGGCGCATAACAAAACAACAAAACATCAACACTGAGGTGAGTAGGCGCAAATACGGCTGGCTGGGGCACACATTACGTAAAGAATACGATGAAATACCGCACGCGGCGCTTACATGGAAGCCTCAAGGAACAAGAGGATGAGGCAGGCCACGAACGAGATGAAGAAGAACAGTGATGACAGAAAGTGGCAAATCGTTTAACAATCTTAGATTGTAAGCAAGAAATAGAATAAGTTGGAAATTCTTTGTAGAAACCTTCTAGGAGGAGTATTGAATAAATAAAAATAATAATTATTATTTGTTCACCATTAAGAAACCATTTTTAACTTTTTGCTATTTTACCCCCTTTTCTAAAAATGACTATCTTGGATTTCTGTAAATTTACCTCTAGGCTCCAAAGGGTACAATATTTCTCAAGCTTATTAATAATTTTTTGCAAATTTTCGGCATTGTCACTTAGAATAACAATATCGTCCGCGTACTTTAGCAGTCGTATATTTATTTCCCCTATGTAGATGTCCTCTCCAAAGAAATCATGCATGTCATTTAAATAGAAAGAAAATAGCCGCGGTGACAAGAGGCAACCCTGCTTAACCCCATGTAATGTGTCAAAATAGTCTGATACCTCTTCTCCATTCCAAACGGCCGATTTTGTTTTGCCATATGCATCGCTTATAAATTTTACCATTTTTGTCGACACTCCTAAAGTGTGCAATTTATAAATTAACGCTTTTCGGGATACATTGTCGAAGGCTGCCTTAAAATCTACAAAAAAAGCATAAATTTGTTTCCCTTCGTTGAACTTCCAATGAACAATCGATGCCAAGTTGTATATGTTGTCCGCTGTTAAATATCCTTTTCTAAACCCAGCTTCAAATTCTGTCAGTATTTTATATTTTTCCGCCCATTCACTAAGTCTCTCATTACATATGCCCATCATCACTTTCGCTATGCAATTCATGAACGGTATTCCACGATAATTGCTTGGCTGATCGCTATCACCTTTTTTAAATATCGGAAATATGACACTTCCCACGAAAGTTTCATCTACTTTGCCTTTTTCAAATAGAACGTTCAACGCTCTTGCCAGTTCTGTTAAAAAAGCATCAGGTGCATTCTTGAAAAACTCATAAGGGATTCTATCTTCCCCAGGCGTTTTGTTGCATTTCGCCTTCGCCAGTACAGTTTTTATTTCCTCAACCGCTATAATTTTATCTATTTGCTCATTCTTCAATAACATTGGTGCATATTGCATGCCCCGGAAATTTGAGATGTATTTAAAAGGTTGTAAAAATAGTTTTTGAATTCAGCAACTATCAGGTCTATTCTACAATTGAGCTCTTCATAATAAAGCTCCCTGCTTTCTTTACAAGCACGTTTGTAATGCTTATATGCTTCCAAATACTGCTCCTTATGTTCCTGCCCTCCTGATTTCTTGAATATTTGTAAATATTTATAGGACTTTTTCCTCGCATTAAAGCACCTCGCATTAAACCACTTATGTTTGGAAGTATGCAAAGTTATTTGTTGTGTTGTTTGTACTGTGGCTTTTATTAGGCACGTTAGATCTTTTGTTTCTAGTTCTTGTTTTTCTAATTTATACACAGCTAAGTTGTCCTGCAGTCTTTGCTGGTAGGCAGTTTTTTGTTGTTCTGCCATTGCAATTTTGGAAGTAGCTTCATTTTTTCCTTATTCAGATTCCCTACTTCAAAGTTCAGCGAAAGTACGATCGGCATATGATCTGACCACATGAGTTCCTCTACCTCAAATCTATCAATATAAGCGAGTAGCTCCTGCGACACTGCACATACATCAATGACAGATTCTCCAATCGTACTTATAAATGTTAGATTTCCATTTTCGCACCCTTTTACCAGACCGTTTGATACCAGGAGCCCATCATCATTACAGCAATCAACGAATATTTTTCCCCTAGCGTTTACCACAGGGTCTTTCGATCTTCTTTTTCCGTTTCCTACCTTGAGAGAACGCCCAAAGATGCTATCGATTGGTTGCTGCAAAGCTCTACTTCTCAAGTTTAAGTCGCCCATTAAAATCGGATTGAAAACATCAACCTCATTGAATATTTCTTTCAGCAAGTTCAATTCTTCATTCCATGTTGCTCCTCGCATGTATAAAAGAATTAATGTTAACGAGATATTTTTCCCAGTAATTTTAAACATATCGATTCTTTCTACCGTCTCGTATTTATGCCCAATATTGTCTTTTACCAAATCTTTCCGTATGCCAATTACACATCCTCCTGTTGCTCTTCCAAATCTACTGAGCTTAATTGCTGGCTTCCAAAAAAGATTGATACCATGAAAATATTTTTTAAAATTTTCGGATTTATCCTCACAAATATGAGTTTCCAGTAGTGCAAAAATATGACTAGATTTAACATATTCGAAAAAATCAGGAAGTAGTACTTTGTTTTCCAATCCGTGTATATTATACGAGGTGATTTTAATGACTCTAATCAGGTTTGCCTTATTTACACTTTCTTTGTTCGATTTTTTAAAATTTCTAGGTTCTGCATTGTGATTTTTTGCTATTATACTACCCGTGCTTTTAAAATTCTTTACTCTTAACTACCTTATTACTAATTAAATAAATTTTATTATCTCCTAGTTTTTTGAATAAGTTTCACAGCTGCTTATATTGTTCAAAATTTCATCGTAGTTTAAACTCAAATCTTTAAGGCTATCTCCATACAGTGTCCTGAATACATCGGTGGCTGTTCGAGTTCCACTGCACAGTTCCTTCTGCTTATTCCAATGGAGGCAAGTTTTCTCAACTCGCATTCTTTCACCGCTGACCAGAATTTTGTGCGTTTGATCGGTTTTAATATTACCTTTTTCAGATGAAGCATCACCTTTTTCAACGTTTGCATTTCTGGTGCGATCCTTTTCGACATATATTGATGATCCTGCCAGTTTTTTAACGTTTTTTAATATTTCTGGTAATGCCTGATCGGTTACAAATTCTGCTACCACGTTTATTTTCTCCTTATTTTCGCTAAGTATACGAGCCGAACGATTTTCCACTTGTTTTATGCCTACCTTATTTGCGCACACCTTTTTGACTGCTTCTTTCGGGATTTTGTGGTTTTCTATTCCTTTGAACAATAAGTTATTTC
>JAWNPW010000721.1:0-14204 GCA_035078745.1 Diastata ussurica
CATCATCACTTTTCAAATATCAGTAAAAATTTTGGTCATCGCGGTTTTTTGCGGATAGCTACTCGAGCACTCCATTTGGAGCTCGGGACTCTTCAGGTTCCTAAAATATACATATTTCTTAGCATATATGCCAAAATTCAACCTGTCCCCATTTTTTCATTTATTTTTGCTAATTTTACTCAGCTTTGGAAAATGTTCTCCGAAAAACAATTTATTTAGAGCTAACCTAGAAAAATGGTTAGTGCCATTGGATTCAGCATAGTCGATTTAGTTTAACCCACCGGGTGCCCCGCTTGTCGGTTTTTCAACTAGCATAGTGTAATTAAAGATTGTCTGAAAGTAATCCAGATCGGTTCACATTTAATTATAACTCCCATAAGGACTTTAGAACATTACTTACAATTTGAGAACCTTCCTCAATCGTTACCAACTTTCTTGTTTACACATACCATTACAACGGAATTAAATGCATTGAATAAAAGATTTTATTTAATAAGCTGCACTATCCAAAAAATTATCGGCTTCATTTTCATGTATTTAATGAGCTTCGATCAATTAAAGAACGTCTTTAGGGAAAGTTTTATGCTTCCTCTTACAAGTTCTCCGCAAACTCGATTTATGCTGGTCAGACGATATTAACAACCGACTCATCAAGTCCGTGTTAGTATCTACCCTTGACGTTTTCAGCGTAAAATATTCCCGATATCGCCTGACGTCTTTATTCCATGCCTCTTGTGCTTCCTCGGACAATGGACCAATTGGAAGAATACAGCTGTTGATAATTTCACTTCCATCAAAGAGAACCTTGTGCACGGTTACAAACTTTACCGTCCATCATGCACAAAATAAGTGTGGCTTAACTGTAATATTCGTGCGACTTGTTGTTAACACTGTTGGAGTAAGTGCAGATATTTGATCTTCGATATTTCTCACTTCTTGTATAATGGTTTCGGACGTTTCTTTTATGTTGCTAGATTTTTCCAAAACAATAATTTCTCTTCAGTGTTTGTAATACTTTTCATTTCAAACTTTCATCCTACAAATTTTCTACTCTGAATCTTTGCTTATAGTGGATTTGTTTAGCGCCATCGCAACCCCATTTTATTAAAATATTTACATTGTGATATAAATCTGCTTTCGGCAGAAAATCATATTCTAGAAATACCCAAAGCCTGGCCACTGTATGGTCAATTAAAGACCGAGTAATCGATAATGACCTCTTGATAAAATAATTTCGATCATGAGCGCAAGGGTTACTTCAGGAGCAAGGCCCGAGGTTTCTCATTTGGCAATGGGGGCTTAATAGCGTTACCTCTACTTTTGGTGGTATGGAAAAGTTCATGGATGCGGGCAGCCGAATCCCTTTTACCGATTGCTAGCATTTTCAATTCCAAAGCCAAGAACAGAGTTTCTTCTTTTGTATTTTTTGAAAGTTCGTTAGCTTTTTTCTTTTTAACTCTATCGCAACAATCCACAAAATTTTTAACTGGTCTACCACCAAAAGGTTGCAAAAACTTTATGTAGACGAACTGAGCTGAATCTGTTTTAATTGCGAGTCACTCTTTATTAGATGCAAGAAAGCGCGCTTTCGTTCGTGATGCTTTTACCCATTTTTTGTCTATTGTTGAATACGACTTTTTGCTATGATCTTCAGTTCAGTTGTAAAATCAAATTGGGTGCTTGACCCCGAGGGTATGTTGCCAGAAACAAGTTCTATGATACGATTTAATTGTT
Organism: Diastata ussurica; assembly: GCA_035078745.1. Lineage (NCBI taxonomy): Eukaryota > Metazoa > Arthropoda > Insecta > Diptera > Diastatidae > Diastata > Diastata ussurica. The sequence goes on from JAWNPW010000721.1 coordinate 1,735, forward strand.
CGCTTTTTGGGTCTAACAACTACATGTCAAAAATTTCTTGTGGGGAAATTTTCGAAGTCATTTTGAAAAAACAAAAATTGGTGTGTGGGTGCGGCACCTACACATTGGTTGAGGTTCATAGAACGAGCGGCTAAAATAGAAGAAGTTGTCGAAGGACAATGAAACTTGGCACATAGGCATTTTTTGTTTGAATCAAGAAAAAAATGGAAAAATCAAAATGATCCGCCCACTTTAACGCCCACCTCCCACACAAAGTGAAAATTAAATTTTGACCTGGCATGGTTTTTTGGCACATAGCAATTTTAAACACTCAGAATCGTTGGTGTGAAATTTGAAAAATATCCGCCCACTTCCCATGCAACTTGTATTGAAAAAGTGACATAACTCCCTTGATTTTTAATGCATCAACTCAATTTTCACAAAAAATAAATATTGTAATTGTAGAATGGGCTCCTGAAAATATATACCTGATCCGCCCACTTTTACACCCACCTCCCAAATAGAAAAAACATGAGTAAGTAATTTAAGAATAGTCTTTTAATAATTTTTTAACATCATTATCGTACTCCAATTTACTGTTTTTTTTTTGGAAAGGAGCAGATAGGAGCAGCTGAATTTTTTTTTTACTTTTAGCTGAGACTTCAAGCTGTAATTTGACATCTTTAGTTAAACAGCGCTCCACAGCGCTAAAAAGATGCAGTACACTGAAGTTGATAAACATTGAAATTTTGGTGTTGTTTATATTTTGCTCTTCGAAATTTTTTATATGACACTTCTTCCAACTTTTTTTAATGCAAATCTCATCTATGGCAATTGTCATTTACGAAAATATACAACAAAGTCAAATGATAAGTTTACTGTGATTGTACCAAACGATTGAATATACAGTAAATTTGCATGCCATTTTAAACAAGCGAACATATATGAACTTCGAGCATGTCTGTCGAAACAAATAAAAAATATATCAGCCTAAAATTACGGAATCATAATATTCAGATATCTGTCAACAAAATACCAAACAATTATCCAAATCGGCGAACATGAAAAAAATTAATTTCGGACACTCTTCAACCTATGTGAACTATAGGCAGAATTTTTTGTGGATTTTGTTACTATATTGATCACATGTTATCAAGAGTATAACAATATCTTCATACACTCTATTACTTGAGAAATATTGACATCGAAAAAAAAATTTTTTTTTTATACTTAGGAAAAAAACCCATGTTTTTGTTGATGAAAAATATTTATGTAAATTAATTTTTTTGGCGAAAAATAAAATCAACAGTAAATGTTTATACTCTAATGTCTTATTTAAAAAAAAAAAAACATAGAAAAATATTGCTTTTACAAAAAGTCATTGCATTTTGAATATACTCAATCTTCACTCCACACCCACGTGGTTTTGTCAAGCAATCCTAGCAATGGCATTCAAAGTACCGTTATCTTCATATGGGCACTTATATTTTTAAATTTTTTCGCTCATTCGTTTTGAGTAGACATAATATAATTGGGATTTATCGAAATTCAATAAAAAAAAGCAAGAATAATTTTTTGATTAAATGACCCTAGCTTGCAGATTTCAGCCACTGTGGGCCGTAGAGAAAAATTATTAGTTGTTCTGGGCCAACTTTTCTGCGTATTCGCGGTGTTTTATGCAGAAGTGTTTTCGAAACTTGTTTTTGCTTATATTTTTTGCATACACTCATCTTCTTCCTTTGTAAACTCTACCGCCACTTTAGTGTCTACGATAAAGTACAACAACTATAATTGTTATTCTATTGTGATTACATTATTCGTTGATGTGATGTCTTCAACAGCTAAACTTCAACGTAATGTGTTAGGTTGCCAATACAAACAGGATCTTTGGTGATCATCTCAGACAGCATCTCACCAGAACAATCTCAATTCACTTTTCGAACAGACCTTATCGAAGTATAAGTATCTATAAAGATCCCCGTTTTCAATATACTACAAATCGATACCTTAAAATATGGATGTCGTATGTATGAATATCTAACATCAAATATCTACAAAATGACAATATGGATTCTCTCCAGTCTCGGATTGAATATAAATTGAATCTTTTATTTGCATTAGCCTAAGTCAAATTTACTGTAATTATAATTTCAAATGCGGTTTTCGCCTTTTTGCTTCAGAATGCATTTGTCGTATGTTGCATTTTGTCACAAAAAGTAATTTTTTTTGAACAAATTGATAAATTTTATGACAACCAACAGACAGCTTTTAAATAATAACTAGTATTTTTTTTGGGTTTTACTTGCTTGAATTTTATTGAATGAGATAATGCCATTTAATTTTATGTTAAGGGCCACCTACCGTAGCAATTTCAAGGCCAAATCCAAAAAAGCATCAATACCAGCACATATTGAAAGTTTCAATCAATCGGACGGTTACTATTGAAAAAATTTAAATTTTTGTATTTGTATTTCGATGTTTAGCGACACCTAGCGGAGAAATTGGGAAGTAAAGTCCTAAAAGGCACCAATACTAACACATACTGAAAGTTTCAAGGCAATCGGACGGTTAGTATCGAAAAAAATAACCTTTTTTGTGAAATATTATGACGGGTTTTACAGATTTTTGGTCAGTTTGTATGTGTGGTGCCACGACCCCCTATACAATATATCGAAACAATATATATCCCATAAACCCTCCCGATATCTACTCTGACGCTGGCCAAATTTCAAGAAAATCGGTCCACAAATCTTCCATCCAGGCCGCTCACTGTGGCTGGCTAATTTTTCAAATTGTCCGCAGCTAAGACCATTCACACTATTGAATATTTAGAATTTTTATATGAACGTTTTCATGTGAACTAGTAAGTTGAAACACACTATTAGCATTTCGGTTTTCTTGGACTGGTCCCCAAACTACCCAATCGATTTTGATGGAATTAAAATTCTTTTACAGGTGGAAACCTTTCGATTGATATATCGTTCAACCAAATCGGTTGAGTAGTTTGGCCGTAAAAGGGATCACAAAATTTATGCTTGCTTATTAATATATAGATAGTAATATTTAGTAATATTATTATGTGTAAGAATAATATAATCTATAAATCTTTGAATAATTCTTCATAAAACTGCCGATCACTCTGTGTCAAAACAGCACATCAAGTTTTTCATATCTTTTTCTTTGTTAACATCAATTTTTATGGGTTTTAATGTTGATAATTTTCTTTAAAAAAAGTTATCGGGTATCTCCCATAAATTTTCTTTTTTAACACTTTTATGCATCAAATCATCTTTACCGTGCATCAGTTTATAACCGATTTGATAAATGCGTGCATTGTTATTTTCAATATATTTTATTTTACTGAATTGAATGCATTTAAAGTTTAGTGCTTTTGTTTTTATTTTTTAAACCATTGGATAGGAATTTTTGAAATTTTAAGCTTCATTTTTTCGTATACAGCATTTCTTAATAGACGTGCCAATGTCGTTTAACTCTAAATTTCTAAATGTTTTAAATGTCACGTGAGTTTCCTGGTTCCGAAGAAACTCATAATACCATTAGAAAGAGCGTGCGAAGTTTAGTATGAATATACAATAATCTCAAAACCGAAAAATTTCACGTTCGTCATCCGTATTTTCAGGTAGCCAAATACAGACAACGTTCTAGTTGGAATGTTCACTCTGAAGTGATATTTATTTCCGCTCATTCTCTCACATTTTATATCAAAGCCTACTATAAAATCATTTTCAGTATTACCAGAAAATACATTACTTTTTTCTTTTCACAAAACATTTTTTTTTACTTTTATGAAAATATCGGATAACATATCAGAGCAATCATACTTTTCTATAAATCCTTGTGGTCGTCGTATTTGCTTTTTCTCACTACTGTTCATCGTAAATTTTTTGAGATACACAACATTTCTTCGGTAGGTTCTCTTAGTTTCTTGTGACTGGATAATTACTTCTTCTCCTTTTCGCTTGATGACTTTGTGTATGTTTGATTCAAACGTTGGAGCCACTTGCTTAACTAACATGTCCCCTTCTTGAACGTTGGTGGTCTAGCTGAGTTTTTTTTTTTTTCTTGTGTTTGATGTTAAGTTGGTATTTTATCCCGTATGTTTTGCGGACTTTTTTTCATCATCTCTGGGAACTATAACCATTGGAGAAATCCATTTTGATGGACCATCAACTTTTTCTATGATGTCTTCATTCAGAGTTCTTCTTGAAGAGAAAATTCTTCAACCACATTTTGTATTGGCACTGCAATTGTCGGTAGGGCTGTATGACTGATGTTACGTTTTCACGAAGTGGGATATGAACCACCAAATTTTTAATTTTACAAAATGGTATTCGCCTTTTTCTTTCACATTCGATTTTGTTGACATGATAACCGACCTTCTATACGCCCAATGCTGTACCTGTGTGACGGCCAATCAGGAACTTTCTTTCTTCTTTCAGTACGTAAATTGCCATTGTCTTTTTGTCGGCTATCTTGTTTAGGGCTTCAACCACACCAACAATGGTCAATCTTTGTCCACCATATCCTTTGAAAACTTTATCAGTGTTATTTCTTTGATTATTTCCAACTATTTTCATAGTATTTACATGTTTTCAAGTGTGACCATCTATTAGATTGTATTTAGAACCTGAATCCACTATAGCACTGGTTGTGATTTGACCAATTTTGCATTTCATTTCGTTTTCGACATTATTTGGGTAAATGCAAAAAACATATCGATCGTGTTTGATGAAAGCGTCAGTATGATTTTCTTGTTTCTTCGTTAATACCTGGGTCCAGTCATTAACACATTGGCAGGGCACTATGACAAGAAAAAAAGGGTACATTAATTCATTGTACAAAAAAAGGAAGAAAAAATTAAATGTTTTGCGTTGACACATTTAGGCGTCAAGAACCTCAATCAAAAATTAAGAGAAAAGATAACTTTTTTGACAAGTCAGATTGATTTTAGATAGAAACTTTAAATTTGCATAAATTCGCCGTTTGTGATCAGTATCAGGATCGCGACATATTGACCAACAATATTCGACAATCATAGGGCATGCACTTTTCCCTCTAATGCGATTGTCAATTGTGGCGAGGTCTGAAACCGCTTCCCGTGTTCGTCGCTAAAGTTTTCCCATATTATCTGGAAAAAAATCCAGGTGACTGTCCAGAAAATGAATTTTCAGTGACATGTTTACACCCATTCCACCGAAGCTGTTTAGTTTAGTTTAATAGTTTTTGACTACTTCTTCGCAGTCTTCAGCTTTCTTATTACCTAAAAAATTTGTTACCATTCACCCCACCTAAAAAGTTTGCAGCGATAATAGAAAAAATATGCAATTCTCTAAGCTTACAACAAACTTTTTGTTTTCTGTAAGAAATGATAAAGCAAAACCAATAAACTACAGATACAACAGCAAGAACAATAAAGACAAAAAAACCAGAGAGATGAAAGCAAAAGAAAAAACTACTAGGTGGGGTGAAAAGTAACCTCGTTGGAATGAAATAAATGATGTCAAACACATGAACAAACATCAGCAGTCAAAACAAATCTAAGGGCTGTATCGCGCTGAAATTGGTGAATGGTATAATGAAGACGTCGCAATTGCCAACAACAATTGATGTTGTTATTCAGTTTTGGTGAAATTGCGATTTGTTTTATTGTTATTATTTTTCGAACTTTTTAGCTGAATCTGTCACGTTGTTAAAGGCGCTGGTGTCGCTTTTAAGTTCATTATTTTTTAGAGTCAACTTGCCAGTTTTGTGAAGCACACTATTAGGTGTTGTTTGAATATTTCTGGTTAATTAGTTATGATAGAAATTAATAAACTTCGAGCGCTTGGTGGCCAAATTATAGAATCTGTTGCAGTTTAAACAAAGAATATGAATTTGTTAAGAAACGAAATGAATTAATACTCTTTTTTGTGTTCTGATTTTTTTTTACTTTTTGTTTTGAAAGGGCAGCTTGAGGGCAAATTATGGAAACTTTTATAATTTAAAGATGACAACTTTTAAACTTTTGATGCTCGATAGATGAAGCAAGGTAGCACAAGAGAAGTTTTTACTTCATTGATTACCATTTTAAATCTATAGCCTTCGAAACTATTTGACCGGTTGATTGATTGATTTGATATTTATGGTTCTTAGATCAGTACATCAAAATAGGAGGAGGCGAAAAAAGATGGGTTAAGAATGTGGATGAGGATAAGGAATATGAGAATAATAATGAGGAACGGGCGCGTTAGAACTTTCTAGTATTATATATTTTGATATGCCAGATAGTTAGGTTTTTTTAAATTTATTTTGAATCTGTGAAATTCAAAAATATAAAACAAATTTCATAGTAAGGTATGTTGTATTCAATTGGTCAAAAGATTAAGTTTATTCATTTTGTTTGGTTTTTTGAATTTTTTTTACATCAAAATGAAGATTTCATCAAAGGCATAAGTATTTTGACCAGTTTTATATCAAAATGTTAAAAGAAGTGGATAACATTTCAACTTCGAAAATTTTTTTAATAATGCCAATATTAATAAAAACTGTATCCTCCCTTAGCACTTATCTCTTTTTGGAGTCAGTTTGGAACGGAATGCACCAGGGATTAAAGGAATTGTGTCGGAATCTCGTTCCACTCCTTTGTGACCCGTGCGAATGTTTCTTGTCTAATTCTTGTTAGATCGATGACTTTCATTCGCCTTATGTATGACCAAACATTTTAAATCAAGTGTAAATCCGGACTTTGGGGGGGCCAATCCAACGTTTCCACCCCATCATCTCGCAAAAATGTTGTGATCATTTTGCTCTTATGGCAAGGCGCGTTGACCTGTTGAAGAATGAATCTCTCTGATTAACCTGCCACCAGAGGGAAATGCGTGATCATTTAAAATCCTCAAATATTGGTTTTGGTTCATTGACCCATCAACGGGAACCAAGTCACCCAAACCATTAAACGAAATGGAGCCCCAGAACATAATACTGCCGCCTCCATGGCGACACAGTATACTACTCCAAAATGATAGAGGCTTGTTAATAAATTTGAAGCGTGTAATTTTATTTCTTGGGGCTATAAAAGGAATTGTCCTTGCTATATTTGTCTTGATATGGGCATCATTTAAGCGTCTGCGGATTGTCAGTTCGCTTATATTTTTGCTTGTGCTAATATTCCATATGTGGTAGAAAAACTCCATTTAAAATATTGCGGTACAACGCGCTATCTGTAATTTAACCTGTTTTTTGTGGAAAAAATTAAAAACAGCCAAACTAAACTGATTTTTGAAAAAAAAAATGTTTCTTATTAAAAGTGTAGTTGATAAGAAATTTTTGATATTTAAAAAATTTTATTTTTTTTTTGTACTAAAGTTGATCTTTTTGATACTAGTTGGGAAAAGTTTTTCATACAATAGCTGCCTGCATATAAATTGAATTTCTCAGAAAACGATAAAAACCGAAACATGAAATTGATGAAGTATACTCTAAATTCATTACTTAACACAATTCTAATAGTTGGAACATGGCCAAACAAGGCCAACATTTTAAAAGCTTATCCGAAATTCAATAAAAATAAAATTAATATAAAATTTGAGGTTAAGTGAAAATCGCAAGTTTTTTTCACCAAAATCAAAAGTTTTTTAAAATTTTTTTTCTGTTTATAATAACTCACTGTCGTCTTCTTTTCCATATTTTGGTTTTTTTTAATATGTCCAAATATTAATTAAATCGTGCATGTGGCTTTGAACACTTTCTTTTCAAACATTAACTTTGAAGGGTTAATATTTCGCTTTTGTTTGATTTTTATATCACATTACAAATTTAGCGCTATTTTATTTAAGGTATTCTTCATTCAAAATACAATTTTCTTACTGTTTTTTAGAAAATTGACTTTTTTCCTCAAAAACAAGTCAAATTACCCGTAGTGAAAAGTCACAAAAAATTTGTATGGCCTCTTGAACTTGCAGTTTTAAGTGATTTCACTTGTCTATATTTCCGGGATATTGTGTGCGGCCTCGACCAAATCTTTTGCAGTTGATAGAACATATATACGGCAAAGAGACTCCATCAAGAATTTTTCGCTGCAGAATATCTTTTAATTGGCTCAGTTTTTACTTGATTTTTTTCACTTTAATTAAAGCATTTGACTGTCCATAACTCCTAAGCCGATTTAAATAATTCTTTGAAGTCCGTAGCAAATTTGTAGCTTCTTTTATTTTTGAGAAGTTTGTTTTGGACACGATTAAAAAAAAGTGCATCCAAGACGTCAAAATTTATAAAATGCTATGAGCAGAAGTTTATATTTTAATATTTTTTGTATACGGTTTGGAAATCAGCATTAATATGTGCATTGGATAGGTTATCATCCATATTATAAAGATTATATAAGAAACATTCACGTAGTCGGTAAAATTGTTCGTACTTTATTTTTTAGATGGAAAATTGTCTATTGATATGCAGAATTATACAAATGTCATATGTAGTAGCCATCGCTTTGTTTTCAATTAGCTGGTTATTTTAATCTGCCACAAACAATAATTTATAATAATTTATAATTTCGCGAACAATTTTTTTTCCAGATTGAAAATAAATGTAACATTAACAATTTTTGTTATGTATGTGGGCAATTCGTACCATGGAATCGCAAACATGGCTACTTCAGTGAAGTTTTACAATTTGGATTTGAAAAATATCGCGATCAAAAATTTATAACTAAAGTTCCATTGCCTCCGAATAAAATTTGTAATGATGTTCTAGAGCACAACGAGTTCATTGAAAAAAAAGTTTCAAAGTTTCCTAGAGAAATGTCAAAATATTGGACTTGTCCAGAACAGGTCAACAAGTTATTAAAAATTCATTTAATCCTTTTTTATTTGGACTATTTTAGGAGTTTTCCCCCCGAATCACATAAGCATGACGAGAGGTACCACCAGGTGGACTTGTCATTGGAAATGAAGTTTGCACATCATTTTTCTAAATTTAGTTTCAAATTAGTGTACATTAGGGTGAATCGAAATTTTTTTTGACTTCCACCTATGCGGAACAGTTGCTCTTTGAAAATACGATTTCGGCCGTACGAAACGAAAATCCCAAGCGAAATGCCCACTACCCGCCCAACCGAGGGGCGCATCCACATGACGTGTGGACCCCTGACCGAAAAGCTACAACCCGAGTTGAACTTCTAAGTGCGCGAGATATTAAACGCACTGAATTAAATAGTGACGCGTTGAAATATCTACAGGCAAGTTAAATTAAAAAGTTAAAAAAGTTGAAAAAATCTCAGGATTTAGTTGGACGATTGCCTAATTTTTGACATCAAGTTGTAGGTAAATACGTGTCAATCAATCATATATAGAATACTTTTCAGTCACATTATTGGTTTAAGTACTTTTTCTGAATTTATCGAAAATTTTGTATAATTTGTAGCAAAATTTCAGCAAATGTGTTAGTTACAGTGTCACAATAAAAAAAATTGGTAAAAAAAAACAATTTTCATTCATTGCACAATGGTCCAAAATCAAAATTTGTTGTCAGAAATTCAATTTTTTTTTTTTTTAATTAAGCAAAAACCTTTCAAATAGAGTATTCTCTAGGGCAGTTTAAAATCCTAATGACACAATAAAAATTGAAGCTCTGCTGATTTAGGCAACCCTAAAAGTCAGCTGATTATTTGTGCCAAAGTTTGACTTTTTTAGCCTTGCAAATAAGAGCACATTTCAAATTAGTGTAACTCGGTATTTTGTGCGAATATAAAAGTAAATCGAAAACAAAGTTAAAGATATGTATATTTATTTATTTTATTTATTTATTTAATGATTGATTGCGATGCACAAAAAGATATATATCTTATAATTAGAGTACATCGCTCATTCATATTTCATTCACATGATGCTGATTTAATAAATTAATAACTATAAAACTTAAAATTTAGATTTAATAGTTAAATACTTAAACTACTATATATATAACATTACAAAATTTTATCTCAAAACTTAATTAAAAATTAAAAATGACAGTTACCACATTTAACATTTATAAAGACAGAACTTAATATTATGACAAATGAATCAGTAAATGATTTTTGAAATACACTGCGTTATTAACAAATCGGAGACGAGCGGGGAGAGAGTTCCAAAGTCTGGTAGCATTTGTGAGCAATTGACGTTCAGATATAAGATATTTATGCCGTATCTGAATTATTGTTTTTGAAAGATTTGACACGGATAATCGAAATCTGTCATATAAATACTCGTGCTTGCGACCATGTAAGATTTTATGTGCGAGAAGAAGTGTTCGATCACATAGAAGATTTTTGAATGAAAGTCCAAACGTTTGTTTAGCTGTGGCCGAAATTTCACCCCTGCCTCTGATCCTATACACATAGCGGGCAATATTATTGCAGAGAACTTTCGCCTTGTTAAAGGTTGCACTATTTAGATTAGCACATAGTTCACAACCATAGAGCAAGTTTGGAAATAAATAAGATTTAGCCAGTAGCAGGCGCGTCTTTTGAGGAGTGAAATATTGTGTGTTCCAAAGAGCTCTAAGAGCATTCCGTAAACTGAGTCAAGTTTAGAATTTATATGCGAATTCCACGACAATGTTCTTTTGAAAATAGCACCTAAATTTTTAGCTGATTCAACAACATCAATGCACTTACTATCCAAGTATATAGGAGACATTAAACTGACATCGAGAGGTTTACGATATATAGCGACACATTTTGACTTCGCTGGATTCAAGCTCAGTGAATTTGTATTTGCCCAACTAAGGATATGCTCCAGATCAAAATTTAGGTCGCACACGCACGAAATAAGGTTCGTGATATTATCGGAGTTTAGGAGTTGTACATCATCCACATATAAGTGAGCTTTGCAGTGTGTAAGCTTGTTGGTAAGATCATTGATGAATGATGAATACTGACACTTGCGGCACACGTTTAGGTACTAAACAAAATTCAGAGACAGCACAGTTCACACTCACAGCTTGCATACATTGAAACAAATAAGAACGAATTAGCTTAAACAATGATCTACTGAAAATAAACATAGATAAAAGTTTATTGCACAGGCTGTCATGGTAAATAGTGTCAAAAGTCTTCGAATGGTTAAGAAGAGTGGGTAAAACTACTTATTTAGTGCACATCGGATATCCTCGCTTACGTCAATTAATGCTGTGATGCATCTTCTATTTTGTCTAAACCCAGATTGTTTTGATTTATTAAGTTGTGTTCGTTCAAGTATTTTGTCTTTTGATCGTGATTGATCAGCGACTCAAAAACTTTTTAAAGGTACGAAATTATAGCAATCGGCCGATATTCATATGAGAATTTAGGGATTGGGATAATTTTTGCTTTTTTCTAACAGGATAGGAAGACGGTCATTGTTAGTATTGAATTGAAAATGTGCGTTAGGTGTGATATGGCCTTTGGAAGAATGATTTTGAGAAAGTATGGTGTATGCCGTCGAATCCGGTTGCGTTTGATTTTATTTTTAGAATGCTTTCAAGTACGTCAAGTTGAGTGACACACGAAAAACTAAACATGAATTCAGGGAGTGGATTGATATTGGGAGTATGATACAGTGGTATTTTGTTGCGCTGTGGATGATACGCTCACAAAATTTCGGTTTAACTCATCCGAGTTAATGTCAATTGTATTTGTTTTATGTCCAGACTTGCCAATTCCAATATTTTTAATGATATTCCATATTTGCTTAGAATTTGTTGCAAAATTGAACTTATGACCATAAAAATTTGTTTTTGCCACCTTTATTTCTTTTATAACTTTACGTCTATGCGCTTGAAAAGTTGTATAAAGTGCAGTGGTACGATATCTTTTCCAGGTTTTGTAAGCGTCATCACGATATTTGATTGCATATTTTATATTATTATTAAACCACGGCTTAGAGTTGCGTTTGTTTGTTCTCATTTCCAAAGGAAGGAAGTTGTAAACTTCAGACGCCATGGTATAATTCGCGTCCCAATCAATATCCACAGATGTGGTAAATTTTTTAAAATTTATGTTTTTGAAATCGCGAAAAAAATTAATTTGTCGAGTGCGGTTCATTTCGAAATCAAATATATAAGGTCATGTCTAGAAAATTCAGGTACACTCAGCTGGTCATACATTAAAATATTGGACTTGTCTTTTACAAAAATTAAGTCCAATAGCGTATAACAGAGACTGGTAAAATGCGATGGTCTTGTAGATTTTACAGGGTACAAGCCCAAGCACTGGAATTCATTGACTAGTCTATTACACAGGCCAACAAAATTTAACAAAAGTCCAGACCCAAAAACCAGACCTACTATACCCAAAGGATTTTAATGCGCTGAATCCCAATCCGTGCTCGGATTTGCTCATATACGTCAGGTTTTCGAGATATCCTAACCTAAAAGTGCAAAAAACGCGTTTTTTTTCAGTTTTTGAGGTTACGTGACGGAAGGAAAAAAATGATTATCAAAAAACGTTTTATGGGAATTGAAAGTACCACCCT
>JAWNPW010000723.1:0-14190 GCA_035078745.1 Diastata ussurica
AGACGACGACAAAGTTGTCATCATTTTTGTCTTCTTTGCCAATTCTTGCGCTCGCCGTCCATAAACCCGTACAAAATTGTTGAATTTTAGAGCAGCGATAATGCTAAGATTTTATGTTTTGCCGACGGCAACATCTGATTTCATTTTCATTAATGTTAAAAACGGAAATGTTGGAAATTCGATTACTTTGATTATTACACACAATATAGCAACTGGTCTGATATGTCTTACATTCGCCAAGTAAGAAATTAGATTCTTTGCTTACCGGGTTGCATCTTATAGCAGATTAGTAGTTAGTTAGATCTCTGGGCATCGTGGTCATATATATTGTCTAAAAAAATGAGTACATTTGCAGTGACAGATTATCGTCTCTGCATCGAACATGAGAAATCTTCGAAGCATCCACTTTGTGAGTGTCCTGCACTTGGCCGGATCAGAATGCTGCACAAGGATCTTTTGTTCCCGAACGATATTGAAAAATCTTCGATGAAGGGAATACTTGACTTCCAGAAGGCGATAGAGCGTACATTTGATCTTTTGGTATAAAGGAGCTACTTAAAGTTGCAGGGACGTTCCTGAAGAGTTTACAAAATTCTAATGATGATAATGTTAAGATGAGTATAAATCTAGCAAAACTCAACGAAAAAAATACATATAAAGACTCGAGAGAAGATAACGCTTCAGGAGGAATGTATTAGTTCTTAGTCGAGTCGAGTGCTTTTTAATTATTTAATGTATTTATATATGTAGACAAACTCGGAATTGAGAGATCTCAGTCTTATAGGTAGACTAACAATTCAAGTGCATAATGGATATTTCAAGCCATAATGACGACGCGTACGCTATGTGTGGGCCTTCTCAAGAAGTGTGGGACGAAACGCTCTGATGATTTTCACTTAATTCCATCTGCAATTTGCCATATAATGATGTGAACATGTTCTAAATAAAAAATAAAAAAAATAAAAAAATAAAATTTTTCTCATATTTATAAATTCTCAGCTACATCGCGGACAATCGAATAGGTGTGAATTGTCGGTCAATTTATATGGTTTACCAAATTTATCTCTTTTATTTTTATCTGTATACTTCGATTAATCAATCAGTAATTTTCCGGTATAGCCTGATACAAATTTATGCAAATCTATATATTTATATCTATTCCAATATTCATACACATAAATTGTCAGGCCGTAGTTTTTATTACTTCTAAAATTTCTATAAAATAAATACTAATAAATATAAAAATAAATAAAATATTATATAGTTTTTCAAAAGTTTATTGGTCTACCATAACCAGTAATCATTTCAGATTATTGCATCGTAAGACAAGTTTAAATTTTACGTCTACACGTGAGTAAATCAAAAATCATCATACTCAGGAAGTAGGATCTAAAATAATATGACTTCCAGTTTTTCTAGATCAAGTCAATCGCTGTTTCAAATCGCTTCACAATTTTACTTCTATATCACTCAAACGTCCGAGTAAATATTCTAAAAAATAATTTTTTTTTTTTCAATCTTGACATTTCTAAACAAATTTAAATTTGAAACTACAGCTATAATATAATATCATCATAAGAAGAAAAATTTCGTCAAAATTTTACAAAAATCAAAACTTTGTCACCTAAATCAGTTATATGCTTGCAAAAATCCACCGGAGTGTGAAAATAGGGCAAAAAATGAAATGCCCATGTTTCCCAATTTTCCCAGATAAAGTAATTTCCGATTTAAATTCGCATAACGGTATTAATTTCACCGCTCAACAATGTTTTTGCGATCGATGCGGTTCTATTTTAGATAAAGCATTATATGGGTTTTTTAGCAAAATTTGATTTTCACATTATCTCCAATGAGTATACATGTATATATACTATTTTATATTGAAGACACTACAATGCGAAAATTGTAAAATATTGGCTATTCTGAGATCTTTCTTAGTCTTCTACAGGAAAAAATTAGAAAAAAAATTGTGAAAAGTTATGATAGGTTAGTTAAATTTACTAAAAAATACACTCAACATTACTTTAAATAAATTCTTTATTATTTCTTTGATTGTAATTTTGAATTCTATTTCACTGACAATAGCATAAAATAAATGAACAATCAGCAACATTCACTCCCACCGCTTGAATCTTTGAGGTCATATCACTGGTAAATTCACATTTGGAAATTTTTGTTTTATGCGTAAAATTTCATATTGGCATCAAAATTCAATTGAAATATTATGGTTTAAAATGTATTTTCTTTGTTAGCAATTTAACGTATTTGCTTGATATTGGTTTGGTTAAATCTATCATACATATTATACAGATATTCAGATACATACACATGTACAGCCAAACGCAAAAGTCTACACCTATCAGCAATATATACACAAAGTGTTAAGGTTGATTTCCGTACATATTATCATGATGATGTTGTACAGAGGAGCATCATGCTGATAATGAATGAGATTGAATGTGTTATTTGTATTTGCACTTGGAACATTTGGTAAATTCATTTTTGAAATATTTACGTGTGTGCGTTGCTATCTATTCTAGGCAGACAAACAATTCAGACGATATATCGATATATTTGGGTCGGTCTTTATGTTTCTAGCAAATGAAAAAATAAAGCTTTCTGTTTTTTTATTATATAAATTTCTTAGAAAATTGTTACAGAGAATTTCGAAATAATAAATAAGTATAATGAAATGAAAATCGATAGGAAATACATACTTAAAAAAGTGATTACATATTCTATATTTTTATTCGCAATTTATTTCAAAAAGTGTAGAATTATATCTGATATTTTTGAACGCAGCACTTCAGTCCAGCAAGGATCCTATGGCCTGCATAATTCGTGCATCTGTCCGTATTCAAAAACTGACTGGTAGAAGTTGAGATAATCGCATCATACTTGGTATACATAAATAATCTGGACATTTCAACTGTAAGTTTGAAAATAGTCTAGATCAGATCAATAATTCGTAAATGCTCAGCACAACTATCTATTCATGGAAGCTTTTGTAAGTCAATGAAAACCACAAAATACTTATTACATAAAAGAATAAAAAGTTTTTTTTTTTTAGATTTTTTTGAGGTGCGAATTCGATTTTATGAATGATATTCCAAAAAAAATAGAGCCATACACCCAGAGAAGAAACGTAGTAAATTCAACTATTTACACTTTGATTTAACTATTTGCTGTAATGGTTTACCGTCGAAGTGTATATTTAAGTTAAAGTGTGCACACTTAAAATTTATTTTCTCATTTTTTTTTTTTGTTCCATTGAAGTGAAATAAACTTTTGAGTTGAGAGGGTGTGTCGAGAGAGCTGTACCGTCTTTGTCATGGCTATGTTGTTAGCTTTCCAATTTTTTTTTTCCATCTCATTCGATCGGTTCATCAAATTACTGCTCGGTGTCGTTGTCCACAGTTGAGTACATATCAGTGTAATTTCTATTATTGTATTTATCTAAAAGAAGTAATTGAAAACACGCCATTAGCGAAAAATTAACTTACTCGCACGCAACTGGTGCCGATAGTCAAACACTTTAATCAAATATATTCTATTTAACCACAGTCGAAAAAGAGGTTATGAATTATAAGAAGCGTAAAATACTTACGCCAAAAAATATGCAATATTTTAATATGTTAATAGTTAATATGAAGTGTTTCATATTTATTTTTAAATTTTTTCACAGAAAAAACTGCATAGTCAAATCAAATATGATCATACTTGTTTTTACAAAGCGTTTTTTTCCTGTGTGTGCCGAGGAGTGGAGATTTCAAGCTTTCATGCGAAATATCGCAGTTAACACCAATAGAGCAATCCTTTTCTAAATTTTGAGAAAGCCTAATTGAAATGTGTACCACATTAGGACTTACTATAATAATAAGGTCTGTCTAATCATTGTAATAGCCACTCCATAATTAAAAAGTATTTGACACAACTAACAACTGGTCAATTTCTCATTACAATACAAGTTTTACGAGTAGTGCTGATGCGTTAATCTTTCTCTACTCCATATGTGTATATCTTCTTATTTTTTGCTAGATTTATGATCTACTTCACTTCCTTTTTTTTATACATCGAAATCGATGGTAACGATAAAGTTTTGCATTATTTCTTGAAACTTCTAGCGAACCACAAACCACATTTATTGTTGGTTAGCGTCGTCTGAGATATTTCAAATGATTATATATATACATTTATTGAAATAAGTTTTATTAGAGAAACGTATGAAAAAAAAATAATAGTTTTACACACAGATCCATTGCCAACAATTAACGCTCACATATGCAGTAACAAAAATCCTTTTTATTTGAAAAAGCACGCTCGAATGTTATTCGATTGTGCATAATACTCTGATCGGTTGCATGTTATAATGGTTGATGCGCTATTGTTGTTGTGGGTTTTCAATAAATTTAAGAGGAGGAACTTCAATAACATGAAGCGTCAGTCAAACATTACATTAATGTGCGCCAATATGTAGACAGATACTCTTCACTTCAATTTACAACGCACAAACACACATAAACACACAAACACGCACACACATTCCCATACACACATTCACAACCACATACATGAGTAACTCGACATATGCATCAAATTTAGTCTTTTTGGCAAACATAGACAAGTCTATATACATAATACATATAGAAAACACATGCGTTGTCTGTATGTAGCAGTTCGCGTGTATGTGGTGTGTGGCATCATAAATATTTTCCAGTCCATTGATTTTTGCCGCTTGCATTATGCTGCCGTTGCTGTTCCTACTTCTGCTGCTGCTGCTGCTGATGATGTTGATGATATTTCAGGACAGTAGCGCGCTCGAATAGCGACAGTTGATTGCTTTGTCTACGCCATCGTCCTTCTCGTCGTCGTCCTTTTGTGGTTTCTCCAAACAGTGTAAATGAACAGTAGAGCATAGACAAAATTTTTGTTCAGCATTTTCGAAATTATTTCATCAAAGTCAAATCGAAATTTTTCGCTTAAAAAAAATAAAATTGTTCTACTAACAATAAGAATTTTTAAAGGAAGAGACAATTTTATGCAAGAATCGTTTAGTTTTTATACCCAAGTAACATTTAGTTGAAAGTAGTTGCATTTTCGGCGAACATTTTACATTCATCAGTCATAAGGCTTTGTGGCTTCAATTTAATTACAATATTTCAAAACTTACTGCAACTTAGCTAAAAATTATTGTAGCTATATAGTCAGGATAGTTGCAAATTTGCTACATAGCTAAGTAGTCATCAGGGAAGCTATTATGTCATATGTATCTTTATAAAGATACTGAATTCAAATGAAAAAAATCTTGTATATAGCTTTTTTATTAGCGGATGAGCAGGTATAAATTGAATTTTTAATCCAGGCACGCTATGAACACCATTAGAGCCATTTACAGGCCAACTTAATACAGATCTGCACATATAAGAGAACTATAATGGCTTCCTAAAAATCTTCTTAATGCAAAGACACAAACATTCGAAAAATATTCGAACAGAATAACAATGTTTAAAGTTCATTAGAAGCGAAAATTCTAATTTGACTATTTAGGTGCATTTTTAATGTTTTTTTATGTTAAAAATTATATACTGCATGAGAGCCAAAGTGCTATATTGTATGGCAGATTGATCTTTGGATTTATTTCCTGCAGGGAACACTATATTTCAGGAAATATTCCAGCTGTATACCTTTCGTAGATCTCAAGTTTTGTTCTCTAACTGAAATCATTGCTGGGTGAGTTCCACATTCAAAAGTAGAAGATCTTTCAATATTAAAAGAGATGTTGAGATGATGGAAAAGTTCGGATTTATCTTCTTAACTAATTACCGAAGTTGTGAGCATGGAGTTAGAGGCAATTCTTAAAACTTTAGCTATAGAAATTTTTCCAACATAATTTTGATACAACATTATTTAGAATGCAACAGATCGTTCCGTGTTTTCATTCTTGATTTTGTCGGGATGCCTTTCCTCTTGCGATGTAAACATAACTGTTCTAAACTTTCCTAATATTACATAGTTTATACTATTTGTTCTTTTTGATGATATTGATTTATTATCTTAATCTGAGCTCTAGAATGCTAATTGATTAACTAAATAATATAAAAATAGATTATGGAAGTATTCTATGGAACAACAAATAAAGTTCCATCAGATGTTCATCGCATAAAAGTTAATCAGAAACCGAAACTGTTAAATTTTCACCATAAAAAACTCTTCAATTATAATTATGATAATTATCATTATATTTCTTATATTTTTAATCCACAGTTTTTATAGCATTCAACAGATTGAATAGTATTTTTATTAGCTTTGAGGAGATGTTTTTAACGCACACAAGGAAAAGTCCGAGACTCCACATATATTCGCAATCACCACCATTGCTGAAATCCATCGGGCGAAGTTCGTTTATGCGTCTGTTGCCTTGCCAACTGGTCCCACAGTTTTGGAGCTATCGTGCTGAAATTTTGTACCTAGTCTTCGAATTACTATAAGCAGCTCATCACCAAAAATAGCTTTATAAAGTTCAAAATCCGAAAAGAATCTTTATAAGGAATGCTTTTTTACTTCATGACATGATTGTTTTAAATTTCACACATAGTTTTTTAATACAGTTATGATGAATGGTATAGACGTTTCAGTGTAAGCCGAAGATACTATTATTTCTTTACAGTTTTTTCTTCAAATTTTACTGCAAAGTTTTTCAACGATCCTAGTGATCTATTATACTGATCTTTTACCAATACGTGTTATTTAGCAAATCTGATATAAGTATACCAATATTTTGGTCATATTGATCAAATTTAGTCAAACATGTTTCCTTGTACTTATGTATTATTCGATCAGGAAAACTTAATACTTTTTTTTTTGTTATTATTTTCTTTCATTCCATTTCTAACGCTTCATACGCTGTTCATTTCTCGTTTAACGCTTTTCCTATAATTGGTTGTGTGGCACAAAAAAGGAAAAAAAAAAGGACAACAAAATATAAAACTCGCTCATGAGACACAATAACTTACGTACACAGTTTTCAGTTGTGTTTCCGTTTGCAATTTTTTTTTTTTTTTTTTTTTGTTGTATATATAAATATTTTATTTATTTATTCAGTTATTCGTGAATTTATTTTTATCGCGCTGCAATTGTTCAACAAAATCAATAATAAATAACAAAAAAAGTAAGCAAAAATGCATACAGTATCGACTTAACCTATATACGATTGCAATGTGTTGGTATTGGAGTTAGTGTTTGTGTTTGTGTGCGTATGTATGTGTGTGCATGTGTAAGTATGCAACAACGCAGTAGCACCTCAATGCATTGGCATGTGTTGTTCAGCGAGAATGAATTGTAGTTGTTGCTGTTGAAACTACACTTTCACGCTTCTCTATTCACTTGACGGTGTTTGTTTTTTATATATGTATATGTGAGTATGTGCGTATCTGCGTGTGTGTGTGTGTGTGCGAGTGTACATTTCCGTTTATTTAACTGCTATAACAATAACAAAACAATTACATTGTTTGAATTTAAAACACAGCAGAGCGCAAAGTTACGAAAGGAAATATTACGGTTGGGAAATATAAATGGTTTTTGAAATGATTGTTTTTATTGTTTGTTGCACTTTGGAACAAAATAAAAATATTTTTGGATTTTTTTATTTCGGGGTTTTTTCTTTGGAGATGGAGCAATACTAGAAGAGTAATTATATTATGTTTATTGAATGTTTTCCACAAATTTATTTAGTTGAAATTGTTAAGAATGTATTTTATTCTATATTAATTTCTTTAAAAATCATTAACGATGCAATACCATTCAACGTAAGAGGCTTTAGCCTACGTGGGATATTTCAAGCGAATATCCCATGAAATTAAAAACGTTTTTCTGATAATCATCTGACGTCTATTTCTAAATCTGATCTAATTTCGTTGATTTTATGGATTGTTGCTTTTGCCAACTAGAATACTATATATAAACTTCCACCATCATTGATAAGAATGGTATATTTTTGCTTTGATCGAGCACACACTGTCGACCGACCACCCCCATATTAAAATCAATCAAAGTCTGTCTGCTTGTCTGACAATATGTGTGTTAATGTTTTCTTTGATATGCTCTCAGTTTTCAATATATCTTAGTAGAATATGGGAAGTACTTTCCAAATTCAGTTCATTTTCGGTCAATGTGCGACATCTGAGTATATATGAAGTTGAGGTGGTCATATGTTTGATATCGCGTTTCAAATAGTCGATTGTAGATTTAAATGAAAATATCATTTGTTGCAAAACATTAAGCTTTTTTATATGTATTAAATATAACGACTACAAAACTGAAATTAACTATTTTAATATAGTTAGTTATAACTAGTAAGAACAATTTAAATTTAAATCAAATTACCTCGTGGGAAGCAATACCGTATGACAAGCTGCAAGTGACAACCAAATTCATTGCATTGAAATTCTCTTTAAAAATTATACATAGAACTCGAAAGGGGTCAATTCCTAAAATATAGACTTATTAGTTAAGTTTACATGCCACCTTTTCAAGAAAGAATGGCCTGCCTTTGCACGGTTAATCATCAAATCAATATGCTATTGAAAAGAAAGTCAGCTTCTTATCCAACCAATTTTCAGGTTAATTTTACTAGATTTTTTCTCTTTGATTTAACTATTTTTGGTAATGGTTTAGCTTCGAGGTGTATAATATTTCATTTAAAGTGTGCGCACTTAAAATTTTTTTTGTTCAATTGAATGGGAAAAAAAAAATTTTGTATATTGAGATGTGTGTCACCACAGCTGTACTGCTCTGCCGTCAGCTTTCTGATTATTTTTCCATCTCATTCGATCGATCGATCCATCACATTATTGCTCGGCGTCGTTGACCACAGATGTGTACATATCAGCGAAATTTCCATTGTTTTATTTATTTTGAGAGAATAATTGAAAACACGATATTAGGGAAAAATTAACTTACTCGCGCGCAGCTGGTGCCTCACTTCCCACTTTTCTTCGGATGTCAGTGGAATAATCTAACCAAATATATTACATTTAACATAAACCACAGTCGAAAAAGTTGTTATGAATTATAAGAAACGCAACTTGCGAAGTAAACTTTATTTAAATTGCATTCAAATATATTGACTGTTTAAATATATTGATAGTTAATGAGAAGTTTTTCATATTTATTTTTAAATTTTTTCTCAGAAAAAAATTCATAGTCGAAACAAATATGATCATACTTATTTTTACTATGCGTTTTTTCTGTGAGTGAATATATTGTATTTAACATAAGCCACAGTAGAAAAAGAGATTATGAATTATAAGAAGTGAAACATGCGAGGTAAAGTGTAAAATGGTTACCCCAAAAATATGCCATTTCATTGCATTCATATATGTTAAAAGTAGTTATGAAGTGTTTCATATTTGTTCTTGAATTTTTTCTCAGAAAAAATTGCATCGTTAAATCAAATATGATCATTCTTATTTTTACTATGCGATTTTCTCTGCGTACGAATATCTCCACACGATCAAGAACTAACTTGTTCAGTATTGACTAGAAAAGCTAATAACATTAAAGTTTTTGACATTCAGTTGCAAATGGTTAACAACATATAAATTTGTAACATTGCTAATATCAGTTTGTAGTTAACTTTTAGCAATAGGGCTGTCAAGTTTCTCAAATATTTTGGTATCATCATCACAAGTAGAAGTGTCGAAAACTGGATAAACATCACTTCAATTGGATCAGATAGCACACCTCCAAAAAGTATTTCTTTAATACACCCAGTTACATAAGAACTTCCAAAAGTTAAGATGGGAACTCATCCTGTAAAGTTTCCTTTGTAATAGCTTTTGATTAACCTCGCCGCTTTGCTAAAATCTATATGGACGGCATCCGTCTGCAGACCATTAAAGAATACAAAATTTATTAGAGTCGTAAACTCAAGCAAGTTTTTCATAATCGATCTTTCTTTAAAAAAGTCCTTGTAGACAATGGGACATGAGTGAGCGGAAAGATTGAGTACATTACCGTGATAGTTTTAGACCTCATTTTTAGAGCCTTTTCGGAAATTTTGAAATTTATGAGGTATTAAATATCTTGCTTTAAAGTGGCAATTCAGCTTGGAACACCTATTATACAATTTTTTATTCTAACTTTTTTTTATCAACATAAAACTAATTAAATTAATGCATAAAAAAAAGTAAAAACAAATTAAAACATTTTCACAGCTGCAACTATTAATTTATAGAATAAATTTGTGTCCAATTCGAAATCTATTACGTTTGAAGGAAGAAAAACAGTAGAAAAAAAAATATGTAAATGTAAATTAAATCAATAAATAATATTGCGTAAACGCCATATGTTGTTTAACTGCTGTTGTTTTTGTTATTGTTGTTGTTGTTGTTTTGTAGGTATGCAAAATATTTACTCAATTGAGACTATTGATTGGAAAAATAAACACGTTAGCAAACCGAGAAAATGAGAAAAAATTTGCCTAGAGCCATAAACCATTGAATGGAGTAAAAAAAAAAAAATTTTTTTTAATGAAATAAAGTAGAAATACCTACAGATTATATTTCGCAACAAATTGAATGGTTTTTGTATATTTTTTGTACTTTTTATTGTTTTGTCTGTCGTTAAATATAATAAAGTTCTTGTTGCAACAAAACATTGAATTGTTGAACACATAAATCGGAATAGTCCTTGTTGCTATCAGCAATATGTTCAGCTCTCCGCCGTTCTCATACTCGGGCATAAAAACTTTGTCAATTCATACAAAAAACAAAATCAACATTGATGCTGATGCTGATCATCATTTTGCGTAGCGTAGTGTGTCGTCAACAATGGCGTTTTAACATTGTCAGAAATATCCTGTTTCCTGTTGCAGCCGGCAATAGTAACATCGACATCTGCAGCAGCAAAAAAAAAAAAACAACAGAAATATATAAAAATGTTGTGCGTACATTTCCACAAACAATTGAACAACAACCACAACGACAAGTGGTCAGTTGTTGTTGTTGCTATTGTTGTTCTTGTTTAATGGTCTGTCCATTGATTGTATGAGCGGGAAATTATATTTATAAATATTTCTCTTGCACTCAATTGTTTTATATTTTTCTTTTCACTTATAGTTGCCACTATTGTTGATATTGTGTTCATTATTTATGAATGAAGAGAAAAATTAAAATTAAATTGAGCATAACAACAATTGCCGTTGCCACTTTTATATATTGTATATTTTTGTCTTTACTTTTTTTTTTTTTTTGTTTGTTTGTTTACTGGCTAGTAACTTTATAGAATGAATATTTCAATTGCGAAAGTTGTTGGTTGTTCTTGCAGTACAAAAAAAAAAAAAAATAAATAAATTCTTGGACCATATTTACTTTTATTAACTGAGTACAGTAAAATATCATTGCAGCTTAAACATTTTCACTTGCAATTAGTACGCAAATGAGTTCTATTATTGGTAAATATCATCTTTTTATCGTATTCGTAACTCATTATTAGAAGGATATCTTATATCCTCTACAAATCCTCGTAACACCCAATCGTTGATGCCTAGAACTCATTTTATACTTCGACACCTCGGTTTTTTTGACGATGCATCCGACGATTTCCAAGATAATATTGTTTTCGTCCTCGAAATGTACAGCCTTGTACTTACCAGCCTATGTAATGAGTAATTAAAAAAAAAAAATAACGCGTTACCATATTTTGAGAAAATTGTTACAAATTTATTCTTCAAAGTAATGGAAATTTCTAGTTACACATTTTTCCAATCTCTCCGGCAATTTATGGATACCGGGCCAAAAGAATTGGTCGTCTTTGGCCGCAAACCTGACATCGACAAATTTTTTGGCTTCTGCAGGAGAGTTGAATCGCTGTTCCATTAATGCGTGGCCCATCGGTGCAAACAAGTGATAATCGGAAGGCGCAACGTCTGATGCAAGGAAGCCGCATGAGCAAGAGCTTCTCAACTGTACGATTTAACCAAATCTTCGGTGGCTTTAGAGCGATGTTGTGGTGCGTTGTCGTCAAGGAAAATCACCTTTTGTTGTCTGGCTTCATATTCCGACCATCTGGCACCTATCTTCCGACCTTCAAAATTTTTTCCATGACTTTTAAACGTTTCACATAGTCCGATGGTCGACATTTAATTGTTCTGCGAGCTGTTCTTGCGTTTGACCATTATCTTCATCCAATAATGGTTCGAATATATATCTATAATGTTGGATAAATAAAAATAGAAGACCATAAAAAGGAATACTATGTCGCATTGAAGGCGCAAGAGCAGATTTTTTTGAGTTCAATACAAACCTTAAATTACCCTTTGTTAAGTGTTATGTGTTTCTGTTAATTTTTATTGGATGGAGATATGAACATCAACAAAACTTAACAAGGATCGCCAACTTCTATCTACTATAAAACAGAAATAGTTTACGTGGAACATATTATGAGACACTACAAGTACCATCTACTACAGCTCATAATGCAAGGACAAATCGGAGAAAGAAGGTGCATTGCAAGACAACAATTATCTTGGTTACGAAATATTCGAAATTGGGCCTGTATAACCAATATTTGAGTTGCTGAATGCTGCTTGAGTTCAAGAAATATTTGTTTTTATTGTTCGAATTCTATATTTAATTTAACCTTACTTACTTTAAAATATTAAATATTATTATGTCAAACTAATTTTATTATGAATATAATGGGAACATCTTCACGTGAATCAAGTAATTCTTTCTGGACACTTTTAAAAGTGGAAACTTTATCGTTGATATTGCAAACAAATGTATCGTTATCATAAGACTAAAGTCAGTCTGCATTGGCATAATATTATTTCTTTAAATTAATAATAATATAACTAGAAAAGTCAAGCATTTTAGTTTATTGATCCTTAACGATACTGTATGATTTAAATTATGATCAATAGTGGGAAATCTTCATCTCATCAACAACATCATCGTAGGGCTGATCAACTTCCACCAGTTGTGTTAACCGAATGTGATCTTGCATCAAAAAACTAAATAATCTGTCAATCCTATAACAAATTGTAGTTGGAATGATAACAAAATTACAGGATGTTTGTAGCTTTGCCAATATGTTTATGAAAAAGCTGATAGCTGGTGAGATGGACTTTGCTTCTCTGCTGTTTAATTTTAATTATTTTACTACTAATTTGAGTTCTATTTCATTTTACTTTAAAAGAATTTTTTAACTTAAGATATATTAAATTTGTAAATAAATGTTGCATGGCAGCTGCATGGTTTTCTTAAAATGAAAAGCTCAAATTATTGTATCATGAGAATCTTCTGCGATAATGCTATTATATATTATATTGCTATTATACTATACTATACTGTACTAAACTATAATACAATGCTGATTAAGCAATAACTGCATATTGACCACATTCCTCGCCACTATATTGATGAAGTTATGACGAGCCTGACCTTTGAATAAGATAGAATTTAGAAAGGGGGAGCATATGCTCAAGTGCAAAGATCAAAATTTTGTCCGTTTTACTCAACCATAGTGAAAATGAACACTAGTCGAAACACTTTGTCATCTTCAATTGGCGAATTTTAAAGAAAGTGTACACCCTTTAGAGCCGAAAGCTAGATATGGACTAAATAATATAAGGAGCAAGTTTACAACCTTCATTCTTTTCAATCCATTTCGCTATAACAGGCCTTAAAACATATCCAAAAACGGATCTAACAAAACTAGTTCATCCTGTACCGTCGGAAAGCTTATCCTGCACAAAAATTCCAAAACCAATATAATGTTTCGAACAATTCAACGATAGTACAAACCTATTTAGTTGCACAATAAAACCCATAAGCTCCTCACGTATATCCTTGCGAAGAAGTCCAATAAAGGTGTCTGCCTTCCTTGAATTGTAAACTGTTGACTTTTACTTTATATTTGATGTTTTACAATGCTGCAAGAACTGGTGCTACACTATATTCAACGGTCAAAAATCATTTGTAACTAAATTTTAACAAAAATTAAACATATTTTCAACCATAAAAATTTAAATTCCAAACGTGTGCCAATATAAATTTGATTATATCAAATCAAATTATTCCAATTAAAACTTATCGAAATACTACTGTAGGTGCCAGCAACCGGTTAATGGACTTGCACACTTCATAACCTCTTATTTTTTATTTATAAAAATTAAGTCATAAAATATTC